>JAUEKY010283497.1:0-14022 GCA_031833965.1 Scyllaea pelagica
AGAGAGGGGGGAGGAGGAAGAGAATGTAAGAGGGGATATAATTGATTATGAATCCTGAGTATAAGTAGTGTTTGAATCATGACAACGTCATTGGTTGGTCGGCCAATTAGGTCAACCCACACAGACAGAATAAAGGAGATGAGCGAGCTATCGGGTCACTGACCCAACAGCAACGATGATTCCATAAGTAAAGGGTGGTTTGGGTAGGGTTAGGGACTGAGAGCTAGAAAGGGGAGGGGGAGGGGGGGGGGGTTAAGGAGTAGAGAAGAGAGAGAACCGTGGGGTGGAAGGGGGGGGGGGGGTCAAGGAGGGGGGGGGTGCTGTTTCGCGATCGTTGTTGTCTGGATCAGACGCGAGGACGAAAGAAACGTGTTGACGAGGCGAGGCAGCCAGATAATTTTCAGACACTGAGCCGATTTTGATTAGAAATAATTTAATGTCATACTATAAAGAGCCATCCAGTTATCATGAAAATAATATACCGAATCAGAACATTTGCTATAGAACGCTAATTAATAATTGTAAAACTGACCCCTTTCTTCTTAACCAAACATGGGATACGTGATATTAACTATCAAAGATACAATTGTAGACGTTCATGACCACATTGATAATTCGCTTGAGGAGCAGAAGCAATTTAATCTACGGCCTCATAATGAAGAGTTGTTGCTTTTTTGTAGTAAGTTTCAATTACAAGTCAAATTATAATATCTACCATAATGTGCCAAACTAACAAGTCATTTCTTCCTGCCAGACACATTTCAAATCTACCAAAAATGTGGAATTTGGCAGACAATCTGACATATTCAATACCCTTGGTCAGGCAGATTGCTTCTACACAATTTAGGTTACATCGCCGGCGGAGCACACTGGACATGTTAACGTGCTGCCACACAGTAATAAACTAAAAACACACAAGAATATCTCACCCAGTCACATTATACTGACACTGAATCAACCAGTCTTAGTTCTTTTCCTATGATGACGAGGGTCAAGCGGGCAGCGGCTAGAAAAACTATTTTTACGACTGCGGTATGTTGCAGCATAGGAATCGAACCTGCCACCTACCGATTACGAGGTAGACGCTCAACCAGGTGCGCCAACAAAGTCAGTAAAATCCGCTGATATCATGATGCAATTCACTTAGGTCGTGTTAAGACTATGTCTTTTTTTAACCTTGTCTGACCATGCAAAGCAATAATTGATTAGTTCTCTTATTTCAAATAGGTTGGGGAGCAGCTAACATGTCACTTTTGATTGTTTGTTTGTTTCCTATGAGGATTAGGGCGCTATCGAAACAAGTTAGATCGTAATATGTTACTTTTAAATGATTGTTACCGAGCACTTGAGAACGTCGCGTTAGGTGAGCGTTTTTACCGTGCATCAAGATAATATCCTTACAAACTGACGCTAAAACAAATTCCTTTCCAAAGCAAAAATAGGGACGATAAATCAATAATCAATTTTGTCCTAACACGGCCTTATTCCCGTACATCGTTCTCTGCGTCTCCCGGTGACGTCACACGAAGGGTCAACAAACTGCGAGCGTAGCGGAGTGAAGAGTGTAATGTGGTCTGTTACTTTTACTGTAACTGTTAGTACCGTGATGGTTTTCGTTCCACCCAGTGAAGTGCACCAAGCAAGATATGATCAGCTACATTCTTCCCAGGGGACTGTAACTAGGTCACTGACCAGTGGGCATCGAGGTGGGCAGTGGGCAGTCAGTCAGTCACCTTTCTGTCTACCTGGCTGCATTCTAGTGCTGACTGCTACAGCAGCTGTCTACGTCTCATCACCAATTTGTCTCCCGCCACTTATTGCACCTTCCGCGCTGAACGGACTGTCAAACCTAGTTAAACCGGCTACGTTGGCGCACTTGGTTGAGCGTCCGCTTCGTAACCGGGAGGTGGCGGGTTCGATTCCCGCACCGCGACATACCTAAGTCGTAAAAATCGGTTTTTAGCCGCTGCTCACCTGGTGGGAACAGTGCTAAGACTGGTTGGTCCGGTGTCAGTATAATGTGACTGGGTGAGATATTCGTGTGAGTTCTCCGTTTGCCTCTGTGTGGCAGCATATTAACATATCCAGAGTGCTCCGCCAGCAATGAGACTTAAACTGTGTAGAAACAGGCGTCAAACTACATTTTACATTGGGGTTTTTTTTATAGTCTGCAGACCATACACACTCTTAACCCTTAAGACAATTTTCCACCATATCAATATGAAATCTAGGTGTTCTAAGGCGTTCTGTCAGAGCAATTGCATGGACCGGATGGGACCTAAGGCGCTTTTAAGGTGTTTTGTCAAACACTCACTAGGTCAGCATAGTCTCCAAGGCGTTTCTAACGCATTTTACTAGAGACTCGTGAAACCTGCTTGGTCCTTGGGAGTTGCTAAGGCGTTTTATAGGAGACTCACTGAGACAATTGCTCCCTAAGGCGTTTCTGAGGTGTTTTGTCTGTAAAGCCTTAACTGCTAAGGCATTTTTGATAATGCCAATTCAAATTTGGTACCTCACATCAACTTAACATTCACACCACTAGATAGGGCATGACATACAGAATCAACAATAGGATTTTTAAAGATTCAAGCCAAAATAGATAAAGGTGTTTTGTCAGAGTACATTTGAATAATTGGCATGAAGATGGCTGAATGCAATGAGTTGGCACAGCAAAGAAAAAATTGGCAGACCATGATCTCGAGAGAGGTGGAACCACGTTGATGATGAATTTTTACATTCAGATCTTTATTATTGGTCCACCTTCTTAGAGAATATCCCATAGTGCGGTAGATATGTGAATTTTGTGTGCACATCTAGAGAGAAGCATGAAACTTTCATATTTTATGTTTTTGGGTATGCTGAGTTCAAATCTGCCAAACACCCAGCTCTATCTATGACTATGACAGTTGCTGTGTAAATTCTAAAAATCCAAGATGGCCACCAAAATGCTTACTTTTACACAGTATGGCTTTTAGTTACTCTATTTTGGGGGGTCAACAAATTCAACAGTGACACTTATTTCACTTTAAATTGTTTTCTAAAGGCAAAACTGTGAATATTAAAGTTAAGTTGAATTGCAAACAACAGTCATTAAATTGATTTGCCATTGTGAGTGACTTGGTGTATTGGGTTTGTTATGCTTTTCTTACAAATAAAAGCCCCTTTTTTTATTTTCCCAGGTTATCATTTTTATTTCAGTGTATGCTGTGACTGTTTTTACTCACAAACTTTGTTGTGCTATTCTTGCTTATACTTATAAAAGCCCTTTTATATTTTTCCAGGTTATCATTTTGATGCTGGTGTATGCTGTGGCTGTTTTTATTCACAAACGGAATACTGCCATGATTTTGGTGTTGAGTGAATTTGCAGAGTTTGGAAACAATCATTTTCTGGATTTTCAAGAGGTTTTCCACAAAGATAAACAACTATTCATTCTTGAAGGATTTTTAGGGGCATCAGCCATTTTCAAGCTGATCCATGCTACAAGGTACATTCTTTCATTTCCATTAGATTCTACAAAACATGATTTGCATTACCTCTTTGTTTATTATCAACACAAAATGAGTCAAGCAGCTTTTATTGTTTTTCAAACTAGGAGTGAAAGTGATTGATGTGACATTTTTGAAATAATACTGCTTTCTGTCAAGCTGAAGGCGGGACAGATCTGTTCATTAAGGTAGAATTCATAAAATACCGTCCACCATGTAGCATCTAGCAGGTGCCAAGAACCATAAAACAATAGTTGGATTTGACCTTCATGAGAGAGAAGCAGCTGGAATGATAATTTAAAAATAATAGCCTTGTTGCTGCATAAACATGGATATATAGACTTAAAACTAATTTAGTGGTCCTTTACAGCATAATGTTTCTTTTAAAGCCTATTATTCTTTGCAGTGAAATTCATCAACAATAGCATACCTACGGAGTCACAAAAACATATTTACATTGGTATACTTAATGGCACAAATCCTTATCAAACTATCATATATATGAACAAAATCCAAGGGTGACTCTCTTTCTTTTTTCTATTCCCAGATTCAACCCATTCACAAAAATCATTGCTAAAAGTATACATTTTGCCAAAGGAGATGTACTAGGTTACATGGTGATGACCTGCCTGAACATGATTGCATTTTCTGTTGCTGGTGTACTTTTATTTGGTAGAATGATGTACCAGTATATCAGTATAGAACGGTCTCTGCTGAGTCTTCTGTTTTTTCTCATGGGAGAAGGACAATTTCCACAGCTTCTTGAATCCAACAGAATCATGGGTCCTATCTTCTTTTTATATGTCTTGATGGTTACCCAATATGTAATCATCAATTTCTTTGCAGCCATGGTTCGTGATGGATTAGAAATGGCATATTCAATGGAATTTGGCAAGGAAGATGCAACAATAGCTTACATGATGCAAACCCTGAAATTATACTTTGGAATTGGCTCCAATAGGCAGGAACAAGTCGCAAAAAAAGAAGACAATGAAAAATATATGTGAAGCATTACAATGGCAGAAGTTATTTCTATTTTCAAAACCAATATAGATTCCAAATTTGGTCTTAATTTATTAATCATATCTTTTATCGATAATCAGAGAAAGACTTCACTCATGAGAGACAATGACTGATACTGATACATATGTAAAAAGCTTTACTTAAGTTTATTTTCTTTTCCTTTCTGTTTTGCTTTTCATTTAGCACTTTCTTTTAATTGTATTTGTAATTTAACTTTTATTTCATATTGAGATTTGTGAAAGAAACCAGTAGTTTGTCAATTGAAACTGTTTTAAGAGAAATGAATCTGTTGGGAATTTACTGTAAGACAGAGGAAAAGAATTAAACTATAGTTGTTTTATTCATTCCTTTTTTTTTTTTTTTTGGTCTTTCATCCAAATACCTATGACACTCTCTCATACTTCATTGACTAACACATACAGTACGCCAGCTCTAAACACGGTCATCAAGAAGAGGCCTAAGCGTGCTTGATGCCGAAGCATGCTTGATTTGGAAGAAGACATTGCCAAGAGATTTCCAAAACCAAAGCTCATAAGTTGTTTCCCTTCTTTGGTTTGCTATAATTGCAAAACACACTGTTTCTTGAGGGTTTTACGGCGCTTTCGGCACAATTTAGGCCATGTCAGCGCCAGGTGGGAAAAAGTAAGTAAACAAACAAACCTCAAATAGGTACCGAAAGCGAAAAATTATTTTTGGAGAAATTGAACATTTCTTATATTTTTTGCAATCTGCAAGTAAAACCATGAAGAACAAAAAAAGAATTATGAAAATCCATCGACAAACAGCTGAGATATGATCGATTCAATTTTATTGAACTTAGAAAAAATTGTCGAAATTTTGTGCAGGCCAAATTTACCGAGTTTGCGGGTGTATTACACAAAAACAAACTGTCACAGAATAAAAATTCATGCAGTGTCAAAGAGCCAGGATACACCTATTACAAAAATGAAACAATAAAAGAAATATTACCTTTAATCTATTCCATATGATAAGCATAAAATGACCAAAAATCTTGAATTTTGAAGAAAATTGCAGGTAAAACATGATGCAAACCCATATTTGACAGACCATATTTTCAAAATTACAGATGAGAGAGGGCTAAAACTTTCTAGATTTCTTCTAATGTATCCATAGATTGAGCTCAATTTTTTTCCAGCCTTCAAATTGATTACTTGTTATAAAATTATGAGTAGAACATCTCGTCCAAGTGAAAAATATGTCCATGGAAAAAGGGGAGAAAATCCACCCAAAATATCAAAATATATCAAAGTTTGAAAAATTGTTAAAAAACAACCAACCATGTTACAGAAGTGTATTGTACATCAGATGAAAGCATTTTTTTAAGATCTAATCATTTATTATATCTACTGTAGAGTTGAAAAATCTTCAAATGAAAAATAATGCTTAGAAATAGGCAGGTATTTTGAAATGTGAGAAAATAATAAAAAGAAAGGAAAAAGAAATATTCATAGCAAAATAACCAATTAGGTTACAGATTTGAATTGTACATGCCATGAAAGCCTATGTTCTTATCCAGTCATATATTATAGCCACCATAGAGTAGAAAAAATATTAATATGAAAGATAGTGCTATGACAGGTATTTTGAGATGTGAGGAAATTACAAAAAAACAGAAAAAAGAAATATTCATACAAAAATAGCCAATTTAGTTACAAATGGGAACTCTACATCAAATGAAAGCATATGTTCATATCCAGTCATATATCACAGCCACTTTAGAGTAGAAAAAATATTATAATGAAAGAGAGTACTATAAAACAGACAGGTACTTTGAGATGTGAGAAAATTTTAAAAAAAAAAAAGGAAAAAAGAAATATTCATAGAAAAATTAACAAATAAGTTACATAAATGATTTATATATCAAGTGAAGGGATATGTTTGTACCTAGTCATATATGTAGAGTACAAAAATAGAATAAAAGATAATGCTAAGAAACACACTGGTTTAATGAAATGCAGAAAAAAGAGATATTCAAAGGAAATTAACCAGTCAAGCTACAGAAGTTACAGAAATGAAAATCAGATAAAACCTATGTGTTAATATCTACCTATGTATTATAGCCATTGCAGAGGAAAACAACATTCAAAAGGAAAAGACTGGTATATTGAAATGCAAAAAAAAAAAAAAAGAGAGATATTCATAGAAAGTTAACCAGTCATATTTATGTCATATAAAAACATTTGTGGATATCTACCTATGTATTATAGCCACTGTAGGGCACAATCAGATTTCAAATAAAAGATAGTGCTAAGAAACAAACCAGCAAATTGAAGAGCAGAAGAAAAAAAAAAGAAATATTCATAATATAGATTAACCAATCAAGTTACAGAGAAGTATACTATGCATCAATTGAAAATGGGTTTTGCGCTGCACCAAAATCATTATACTATTATTGAAAAGAAAAGCATTTTGGCAACTGAAGACATGGATTCAAAATGATTAGATGATTGACTGTTGTTTTAAAGAATCATATTCATTACAAATTGACCATTACAGTCACAGCAGAGTACAAACAGTACTAGTATGCACTAAACACCAGATGAAAAAAGGCTGAACGATTTAGCTATCCATTTCTCCTGATTGTTGAATGAATTGACATTTGAGTTCCTCATTTATGCAAACTTACAATTACAAGATAATGTGATATCATGTCTAAGTACACTGAAACCTTCTTATACCCCCAACCTTAGGCTCCTAAGAAACATGGCGTTATAAAGAAATTGGCGGAATAGCGAGAGCTGTTCCTGGTGCTCAATAAAGATCAACAAAGAGATTAAGGGATTAAGGTTTTGCTGCCCATATGATAGGAGTAATAACAACGCTAGCTGTAGAAACAGAAGAAATGGGGGAGTCTGGATGATAATCACATCTTTTCCTTGTTCTGAATAGGGGAATTCATAAGTAAAGAGGTAGGAGTGGGGTTAATTTACCTAAATAGTTTTGATCTAGCGATATAACGGGACATATTTTCTATGTCAGCTGTGAAATACTGTCAAATGGCGTTATGAGTTATTTCAATGTTTTTATCTAGTAACCAAACTGTACTTCAGCAAAAAGCAGGCAGTATGCGTGGGGGAATGGTGGTATAACGGGGGGTTGTACAACAAGGTTTCAGTGTAGTTGATTATCCGCCTTTGAACCAGTAGGTTGTGGGTTTAACCACGTGGGCATTTTACTTTTACCTACGACTAAGGCATATTGCATTATGAAATTCAGCAATTTAGCAGCTATTCTACTTAGGAGTTTGGCATGACAAGAAGAGTACCGGTAGTAAGAATGGTTGCATTTAAATTATAACATTACCATTCAATTATTGCTTTTTCAACCTTTTTTTTTGTTACTACTATACAAAGAGAGGATGTCTTCACACTGGCCAATTTTTCTTCCAAGCCCAAGGTTCTTTTCTTTCTTTTTATAAGAACTGGATATGATTCTTTTAATTTCTCCTTTGAAATTATTTTTTTACAATTATAAACCTGATAATTCATCAAACTATTTCATTTTATGTTTTCATTGGAGAAAAAGTATTTGCTTTTGAAAGTCCATTTTTGTTTTATCAAATTCAGTGTTTAGATAACTTATTGTCCCTCATTTTTTCAGTATTCTTCAAACTTGCAAACAAAATACTGATCATATTTGATAATATGATAGAAAAACAAACCATTTCCTTCAGAATGTTCTCCATATTACCATCCTTCCATTATGATAATGATAATAGGTCTACTTGTTGGTAATAATTTAATTCTATTGCACAAGTATTTGAATGATAGAAATTGACATGGAACACATTCCTTTGAATTTAAATCCACTTCCTTGTCAATATGAATCCTTGTTTTAATCTTGATCTCATATGGCAAGGTTGGCAACAATGTCCTTGTAAATATTTTCCACTGTTCATCCATCAAAAGGATATAGTTAAGTCAAAGAATGGCAAGAGCAGGAGGAACACAGTTCAGGTCTGTTACACTGTACCTCCTTAAGGAAAGACATAACCCTGTTTGAACAAAAGATCATAGATAAGGATACAATTATGGATAATGTTTTACTTTGGAGTAGTGATATATGTCAACACAAGACATATAACAAACGATAAAAGCTGCCTCATTGTGAATGAATTACTTCATTAATAATTAGAAGAAAAAAAATGATACATGAATCTTAAGAATGAACTTATTGAACATGAAAACAACTGTGTTGGGTTTCTCCAATTCTTAAAGGGGTCTTGTTTTCCATCAGGAATAATATACTTCTACAACTTGGGTTGTATTTGAGCACAGCAACTCCATACAACCTATCTTTGTGGTGGCTTCACTATCACTTTATATTGATGATCACTATCAAAATTAAGTGAGGGGAGGGGGTGGGGTGAAAAGTAGCCCCAGTAACGCTTCAAAGTAAGTCCAAAACATTCAAGCTAGCCATATTGAATTTGTAGATAACAAACATGACTTTATCTAAGAATACAAAATGGGAATATAACTATAACAAACCTGAAAGTTATGTACTTTCTCCCTTGAAAAATTTAATCAATAAGAATAAGGGGAAAATATGACACAGCCAGAGATCCCCCACTTCCCCTTCCCAGGATATGTGAGCATAGGAAAAATAAAGGAAGAAACTTCAGTGTCTAATTCCATGACAAAAGCCTCTTGTTACTTAACTCATAGACTCAAAGCAATTAAAAGAATTGCATACATATGCAATCGATAGAAATCACTTACAAAGTTCAAGCAAGAAATCCTGTCATAAATCTTAGAAATCATTTAGAGAGAAAATTCCATTCACTGATTTTACTTACATTTACATTCGTAAAAGTTGCTTGATTGTGTTCTATGATCCAGAATAGTCCAAGGAGAAATCTGAGATAGTAGAATTCCACTGCAGTCAGAGTGGGGCATTAAAAGGGTTTTGCAGATCAGATATCCTCATCTGTGAATTATAAAAATAGAAATCGAATTATTTTGAAAAAAATCAATTTAGTTACATTTCATTTTAATTAGAATAAAAGGAGGGCCCAGTCTGTAGAGTGTTTCACTCAGACTGACAACTAAGAGACACAGTTTCAAATCCCATTTTAAGAAAAAATAGCATATAACCAGTATTGATATTTCAAAGTGTCTATTCGGACATTATTCAGTTAAATAAGATGACTTCTGATTAGCTGAGAGGGTTTGTTTACAATCGGATAGTCTGTTGATGCCTTCCTGGATATTTCTAGATTTGTACCAAAAGCCATTGCAATAAAATTAAAAGTGTACTATCTTCTTATACTAAGAGAGAGCAGTGATAGAGACAACAAGATATTTTCATAACACAATCAGAAGTGAGAAATCAAAGGATTTCAGATGACCTCTGTGTTGGAATAAAATCCGGTATATTGGGACTTGAGTCCGAACAAAGACAGCCTTGATATTCAGTTAGATTTACTTAGACTTAGACTAAGCAAATAAAGCCTAAGATAAGTGTTGCCTATCACTATCAGATGCTGATCTTGTAACATCGCTTTTGATTCACATCACACATACCCTGGTACTGATATTGATAAGGTCTGGCTCCTAACCCTAACTAATGACTTATTTTTTCCCAAAGGACTAGTCTAGACATAATTCACGTAAAACAAACCATCAACTCGCTATAAAAATGAATTCCAAATGGTTAGGATTAGGATATCTAAATCATCAGCCGAAGAGCTATAAAAGGTGCTGAAGACAATAAGAAAAAGGGTGACCTGACTCTCCCGTAGAGTATACAAACGTTTGTTACTATTTCTTGTCGACAAGCACGTTGGTATGTTTATTATCTATACTAAAAATAGAAGCAAAGCGACCTAGATATTGAGGCTTGCCGTTACAATTAAGCGGGTTTACTCCCTCGTAATTGTTCATCTAGATATTTTTCCAATTAATCTTGCTCTTCGAAGTAAAACTAAACAGTAATAAAAAAACACTGCAAATTAATTACTTACCTGATAAAGGTCTGATTTTGTCACCAGAAAGCTGTTTTTTTCCCTCAATAGGGACGAAGCCAGTAATCTTATCGAAGGGAAAATGCTCTGCGACACTGACAATCTAGTCATCCGTGGCCAAAATCGAATGAAAACTAGGTTGACGAATTTTCGTTTTGCTTGTCAATCACAAATCATTTGGAGTAGTTTCATATTATATCATTTTGAAGAATATTAAATTTCGCTTTCAATGAAGTTAGGAAGGTGATAATCTAAAGAATAATAACTTAGAAAATTTAGAAAACGTGCCTAACCGTTTTTAACGGACAATTCCCAGGTCTGTTTATATGTCAATCCGGGTATTACAGAGTCTAAAATTTAGGCCATTTAATGCCCTTTTAAATTATGTCATTTTATTCTAATCCGTCGATTAATTGCAATGCAGTTGCATTTTCAGCGAGAGGAGTTTTTTTTCTAGATTGTTGATCTGCTGGCTCACCGACCGTGGGAAATCGGGATTTTGTTAAAGATCGTCCTAATTTCATCAACGACCAAAAAATATTCAAAACACCCACAACCTTTAAACTGACATCAAAAGAAAGAACAAGCACTGCTGTTTTGGAATGTTTTTATTAGAACAAAATTAATTGAGTCTGAAAAGTGCACCAGAAATATAAAGATAGGGACTTCGACACGCTAGATCTCCGAAGAAAAAAATTCCAACAAATCGAGGTGAGCGCTTGCGGTACCTAGTATATATAAGGCTGCTAGCCCAATCTCAGGCCATATCAAAATTTATTTGACCTCCCTAAATGTACACCTCAATGTGTAATTTCTTTGAGTCATTCAAGAGCCGGTGCAGTGGGCTAGCCACCTGCTTGTCTTAATATCTTAGCTCAGAGTTTTTCCTGATTTTTGTTTGATATCAGATTGGGTTTGTATATTTTTACACATTCTGATGTCAAACATTATGTCGGGTCCCTACACTGGCTTTGGTTGGTACAACAGGGAACCTGATAACAAAAACAAAGCAGTAACCATACAGTAGCTCAGAAAAAGCAGGCGGTATGCTGGAATAGCGGTACCATAGGGGCTGTATAACAAGGTTTCAGTGTACCTGATCCTATTGACAATTGCCGTCAATGTTTGCAAGTCCTAGTATTGTGACTTACTTGTTTTGATATTCTCATTTTGAAAAAATAAAATAAAATGAAGGAAAATGTTCCAAAGATTTTGTCAGTTTGTTCCCTGTTTTTTTTCCACTGCTTATTGATTCATTTTATTTTTCTTCAAGGCTAGGAATAGTTGTCAGTACAAGTAAAATAAAAATCTCTTCCTCTTACACTAGCAAGCAAGCAAGCTCTTGTTGTGTTGTGCGCACACGCAGACATACACACATATAAGATAGCCTACACACATTGTAGTACACTTTGAGGCTACCGAGAAAGTGTGTTGTGTCTGTGTGTTACTTGAAATAATGCACAATTTTTCATGTTGAGTTCTTGTCCAGGGTTCAGGGTTCCATAGTACACATTGTTAAACCAGATCTTTTCCAATAGAGAGATTATTAAAAAAAACCTGGCAGATTTGAAGAAGTCTTGTTATTTCCATTGTCGTTGAACAAGATGCACCATTGAACTCATCTACTTCATCTACATTTTGTGAAAAGTATAAGAAGCCAGCACCATTGGCTCAAGTGGTAGAGCTTTTCCCCCGGAACCAGTTAGTAATGGATTCAATCCCAGGTAATGACACAGCGACAACGTAAAAATCATTTATTTTAACAGCTACCCTTTTCATTCGGCATTATGGAAACCAGTTAGTAATGGATTCAATCCCAGGTAATGACATAGGGACAACGTAAAAATCATTTATTTAGACAGCTGCCCTTTTGATTCGGCATTATGGAAACAGTGTTAACACTGGTCCCGGTGTCACTATGACTTGATATGATGAGATATTCATATGAGTCTTCCATTATCTCTCATCATTTCATTATCGAGTACCCTTTTACCATTACAGTGTAGGGCCGACGCTGATAGAGACGGAATTTCTCTGGATCATACCATTAAGCCAAGCAGGTGATCAGCCCACTGTCACCTTTTTGGTGGTAGTGGTAGGATTTCAATTTTGCCCGGACAGCGGCCTTGCGGCCTACTCTTTTCGAATTCCAACTGCCAAGTGTTCTTTAACGTGCGATGGGACTAGGCTCTAGATCCCACTAACCGATGTTGTAGGGATCAGAGGAGTGCCATACGGTGTATTTCTAGGGAGTTTGGCGATAAAAATCACTTTGTGATTTTTTTTCCCCAAGACGGATTCCAACCCGCCTCACCTCGTTTTCAGCGCCAGAGCCATGACCACTGAGCCACCGTGTCCCCCCTCATTTATTTTGTGCACCAATGAAATATTCTAACGAGGTTTGTGGGAGCTCTAGCCCTCGAAAGGCGGCCATATTCTGATTGTTAAATGTTGATGAAATGAACTTCCTCTGTTAGGTGACTTTTGAGGGGAGTGCAGAACAACCTTATTTAATTGAAAACTGAAAGTAACGAGCCTTCTCCCAGGACTCAACGACATGTGATGTTGTTAATAGGAATCAATCATACCTTACGATTACAAGTCAAAGTGAAGAGAAAAGGAGAGAGAGAGAGAGAGAGAGAGAGAGAGAGAGAGAGAGAGAAGAGTCTTGAAAAAAAGCCTTAAAATTCTCTCTTCTTGGTTTCTTGGTTTCAAACCCAGACCTTGCGAGCTTCGTGACAGGGGCGGTCGCCATTACGCCCCATGGGGTTTTCATACTATGGGTAATGACCACAAAGCCCTGGTCCAAATCGCTTTTCATCGCTGTGTCAACGGGACCATTTCCATGTAAATCAGCCAAGATTTATTGCGCTCCAAAGACAGGACAAGATTCTGGATATATTGCCAGATTTGCGTTCTTGTTTTTCACCCCGTGTCCCATTTGTTATACACAGACAATCTAGGTCAAACAGAATTATGCATGGCTAATATCTTTGCTGACACGTATCATTTGTAATTTGTCCCCGTGGTCATACAATTATATTGACATATTTAGTGTCCCCTTGTGCCATGGCTATGAACGATACGATATCTTCGTCAAACAGCCATAGCAACTTCATTTATCCAGTGTGAATATGAGATGAGCTTCTATGTCAGTGGTTCGACACCCTCCCCCAACACATACACACATGCACACACACGCACACACACACACACACACACACATACACACAACAGTATACTCACACCCATGTGACTCCCAAAAACACACCGAGAATTCTTTCCCAGTGGTTCTGCTTCTTCTCTATCAGAACTCTACTTACCAATCATGTAGGCCATGCAGATCCGGCTAACACAGGCTTGTCCTTTTCTGGGAATCGCTGGGGAAGTTGTCTGCCCAAACTTTTATACTTGAAAAATAGTATTCATTGTTTTGTTACTCTGTCTGTCTGTCTGTCTATCTCTCCCCCCTCTTCTCTCTCTCTCTCTCTCTCTCTCTCTCTCTCTCTCTCTCTCTCTCTCTCT
>JAUEKY010283608.1:0-14016 GCA_031833965.1 Scyllaea pelagica
ATAGATAGATAGATAGATAGATAGATAGATAAATAGATAGATAGATAGAAAGATAGATAGATAGATAGATAGATAGAGGGGGAGGGGAGCATTGTATGTCGAAAGACATATAATTGACAGTCTCAAACAGATTGATGAATTCGCAATTTCCTTTCTTTCTCCCCCCTTCCCTCCACCTCCCACCCCCCTTTTTTCGCCCCCCCCCCCAACCAATTCCAGGTACGCTCAAGGAGCCCGAGACTCGAGTGCAGGAAGGGCAACCAACCCAACTTCACTTTTTCCTACCACAGCTGGCAGACAGTATGAGCGAGGTGTCTGGTGCTACGGCCACAGCCAGGAGCTACTATCAAGAGCAAAGACTCGAGCTGCTGTCCCGGACAGACAACCACAACTACAACCACAACAACAACCACCAAAGTCCAACCGACGACAAAACAAACACTTCGAGATCCCGCGCTGGTGCTGGTGGTGGTGGTGGTAGTGGTGGTGGTGGCGGCGGTAATGGAAATGGCGGCGGGGTTAGTGGCAGCAATGTAAACCATTCCAGACTTGGCCCTCATCCTGGGGATAAGTTAAGTAACGGCGGGAAACTCCACGCCCAAGGCAGATCCAAGCAATATCATGCCAACGCCAGTCAGTGTTCTGGTGGGGATAAGCTGGTAGTCAACGGAACCAATGACCGATATTTGTCCAAGGATTTCAAATCTGGACAATGGAATCATTCAGTCAACGGGCGCCATTCCCCGAACAAAGAGGACCCCGGTAGATACAAACGTTATGTATCACCGTCCCGTAATAAGAACTCTAATCTAAACAATGCTGACAAGACGGGAAGACGAAAATCGAGTAATCCCGGTCTGACGAAACCAGTCAGCCATGAACACGATTTCTTGGACTCGGTTTTACCCAGCGAGAAACTAAAAAAACAGTTGGATAATTTCCCGACTTTAGTTTCTATGGAGTTCTCTGAGACACCTACGCCTCCTCAGGTTAGGTGATGGAGGGGCTAAGGGTAAGAGGGAAATCGAGATGCTTAGCCTATTTATTCAATTTTCACACTGGTGCAATCTGTTGATATAATTTTAAATTATGATCTTAAGTAAGGGAAACTGAATGGAATCAATGTTGTTGATAAAATTCACGCTACTTGGAGATACTGTCTAACATTGGTTCTTTTTGTGGTTACTATTTTCATTGTTGTTGTTGTTGATGATCCTGTTGTCATTGCTGTTCATCATGATTTTGATGGTGGCGATGGCGATCACTGATGATGATGGTGGTGGTCGTCGTATTATTATTATTTTTATTAATATTATTATTATTATTATTAGTAGTAGTAGTAGTAGTAGTAGTAGTAGTAGTAGTAGTAGTAGTAGTAGTAGTAGTAGTAGTAGTAGTAGTAGTAATAATAATAATAATTGTTGTTCTTGTTGTTGTTGCGGTGGTGGTGGTGGTGGTGGTGATAATGGTGGTAGTGGTGGTGGTGGTTAACGATGATGGTGATGATGATGATTAAGATGATGAGGATGAGTAGTAGGAGGAGGAGAGTGGTCGTGGTGGCGGTGGTGGCTGCTGAGAGTGTAGTGACTGTCCCTGCCACCTGGTTTATTGACGTCAATGATGGTTAGTGGGAGATATGTAATCCGGAGTAACAAACCAATGCAAGGGCGTCGAGAAGAGGACACTGTTGCTTTGTAATGTAGGTTTAATGTTTAGAAAGTATGATAAGCCTTCATGCCAACTAGGGTGGAGTGACTCTGAACAGTGGAAGGATAAAGGTGGGGAAGACTGCTGAGCCCATATACAGATGGGGCCTTACTGACAGCAATGAATGTCATGAGGTTGCCCATTGCAAATAAAACAGCGGAGCACATTATCCAACTCCAAGACTGCTGGCTGTCACCCAACATCACAGATAAGGACCTATAAGGCTGCTCACCCGAGTCATTGTATTTTATCCAGTAGGTATTGGGGCGGAAGGATATGATGAACTAGAATGCAGATTTGGAGGGGGATGGAGGGAAAAAGGGCGTTGATATTGATATGTAGAATCAATATCATTGAATATCATATAATCATGAATATGAGCGAATAAAAGAATTAATAACGTTCTATAAAATTAGAGGAGAAAAAAGTCTCGAGAAGGGACGATCGGGGGGAGGAGATCTATCTAATAGGCTAAGTCCAGAAGTTGGAATCAGAATGTCCTTTAAATTTTGATTTGTTGAAATTTGAAATGGAGAAAAAAATACCTTCGCTCCCCTAATATTCTTTTGAAAGGCTGATGCTGCACTACAGCTCTACAGAGGGCAAGATGATACTTTAAAAAAAGGTAACCTATCAAAATTGTTGGTAGCGATGCTCTGTCTGTTTGCAGGTAGAAAGGGTGGCATTTCATCATCCAGTACCCTTTTACCATTACAGTGTAGGGTTGACTCTTATAAAGATGTAATTTCTCTGGATCATACCATTAAGACAAGCAGGTGATCAGTCTATCGTTACCTTTTGGTGGTAATACAGTAAGATTTAAATTTTTCCCGGATAGCGGCCTCATAGCCTACTCTTTTCCAGCTGCCAAAGGTTCTTTAATTCCCGCAACGTGCTCACGGGACCTCCGAGTAATCGTCCTTCTCCGATATGACTAGGCTCTAGATCCCACCCACCAATGTTACAGGGATCAGGGGAGTGGCATACGGGATTTTTCTTGGGGTTTTAGCGATAAAAATCACTAAGTGATTTTTGTCCCCTGTCGGGACTTGAACCTGCGTCACTTCGTTTCAGCGCCAGAGCCATGGCCACAAGCCACCGAGTCCCCAAAAAGGATGTAAGGAGGGGGAAAATATGTGGTAAAATCTAATTAAGTTGTGAATATCTCTGGGACCTTGTTTCAGATTCAGACTTGCCAACTTTGCTGTAAAGAATCCCCAATCAGGGACAATTTAAGTTTAAGTGTTTCTTTCATGCCTATTCATTTAAAAGTAAAAGAGTTAGTAGCCTTTGACCACCACAGACGAATATGTAATAAAGTGATGAGATATATATATCAAATCCAGGCCATGTAAATGGAAATATAAAATAAATCCTAACAAATTCCAACCCCCCCCCCCCCCCCCACACACACACACACACACAGTTTATACCATGATTTATTTTCAAAGCTAAAAAAAATTACAAGCAACACCATGCCATATAAACCAGCTTCATTGACCAAAGCGGTTGAGCGTCCGCCTCTTAACCGGAAGGGCATGGATTCAATCCCAAGCCAAGACATACTTAATTTGTAAAAATCGTTTGCTTTTTTAACAGCTGTCCGTCTGGTGTTCAGCATAATGGGAACAGTGCTAGGACTGGTTGGCCCAGAGTCAGTATAATGTGACTGGGGGAGATATTCATGTTGAGACCTCCCTTTATCTCTGTGTTGCAGCAGGTTAATATGTTCAAAGCCCTACGCTGGTGACATGACCAATTAAGTGTCTTTGAAGCTAAACGTTTAAATGTTTTGAACCATGTAAACAGAGGAAAAATCCTAAATGAGTGGATACCCGTATTAGGTAGAGTTGGCAAGTCTACTTCTACTGCTATTAGCAGTGCTATATTGGTATAGTAGTGTCAATAGTACATGTAACATGAATCTGAAAAGAACGAGACGTTACAGTTACAATTACAAGATGCCTATGGACTAAGACAGGAAAGTCACAGCATCCTGTTACCTGCCACAAGGTGCTGGGAAAAAATAAGAATATACCATTTTTTTTTATTTCTACAACTACAACAGGAACACAGGGATGCCACATGCTCCGGCACCACGTCTCGCATCAGTGGCAGATTATTATGTCGGTTTGAAATTTTGATTCCCATCCACCGAAACCAGTGACTTCTCAGAGACATCCCCAACTTTTGCATGACGTCAAATAGCAGACCATATCTCAAAAAACAGTTGATGTAGACAAAGTCAATTCAGTTTTTTAAACAAGCAGCTCAAAATTTAGTCAAGATGATGCCAACAGAATTACTGTTGGTGAAGTATTCAATAAGATTGAAAAAAAAAAAGTTCTTTCAAAGAAAAAAAAGCCCTAGTAGTAATTCATTTATTGAGAATGTAACTTTGTGTTGGCATATGTGTACGTAATAGCAGTGTGCTGAACAATCTAATTCTAGAGCATTTATTGAATACTTGTCACATCATGGAAACATATTTGGTGACGGAAACATATTCCTAGGCCTTCCAGCTCTTGTCCTAAGATATTAAAATAATATAAGAACATTTAACACATACAAAGACAACAAAGGACGAACACAAATACACTAGACGCGAGTTTTCATCAGTTTATTCATTCATATTCATATAGGTTTATTCAAATAAATACACTATCATCAGTGCTGTTTGATTTGGAAAAAAAAAGAGAAAGAAATAAAAAGCTAAAGCTAAGCACACCATGGAACACACTCATTTTACACAATCAATCAATCTGATACTGACACTCCAGCACAGCTGGCTGTGACTGTGACCCATTCAACAACTCAGGCAACTCAGAGTCCCTCATTTTCACACTGCAACCATTACTAAAAGTTCAATCAAAGCTCATCTCCATTCACTCACGAGGGAATCAATCAATCAAATGTAGCCTTCTTATTTCCCATTACAGTAACTACATTTGGCTATGCACATAACACAATGATTATATACTCTGAATAGCTTTGGTGGGGTTGGTAGTTGTACGCACCCAAAGAAAATTGAGGCAATGATGAAAACAAAAATAATTGAAGGTGAAATTAGAGAGCAAAATGTACATAAAAGATTTGATCACAACTTAGAACTCGTACTTAAACAAGAAATAACGATCACTTCAAAATGATGTACAGAAAAATAAGCCTTTTTTATACACTGGGCTATAAATAGATTTGTTTTTACTGTGAATTGATGGACATAAAAAAAATGCAGTGATTCATAAATGGTCCAA
This sequence comes from Scyllaea pelagica, assembly GCA_031833965.1. Taxonomy (NCBI): domain Eukaryota; kingdom Metazoa; phylum Mollusca; class Gastropoda; order Nudibranchia; family Scyllaeidae; genus Scyllaea; species Scyllaea pelagica. The sequence continues at coordinate 4,962 of JAUEKY010283608.1, forward strand.
ACACACAAATGTAATGATGAAAGATCAATAGTAACTTCCGCCCCGTCTCTGGTAAACACGAAAACCCACACATGGGCACACACAAAAAATTGTCTGTACACAGCTCTGTCACATGATTTCGTTTGCACATCACACACAAGCACAAACCAAGATGGCCTAAATGCAACGTGATCAAAACCAAAGCTGATAATGTGATGCTTACGCGTTCAATTGAGCACGCCACACAACCATACACTGGGATGACTAGTACAACTTTTGGTTGGAATGTTCCATCACAATACGGAATAACACACGCACACAAATACACATACAAACTAGAAATTGAGGATGAGGACTGATCAGTAGCAATAGAGGCAGGAAGACCATCAGATCCTTGCTAAACACAGAGGCCACACAAAAATCCAAATCCCCTAACATTAATAGATAAAACAAAATATCTGTCAAAATGATTAAATTGCGGGTTGCTTTTTCTTTTCCCTGTGACTGATAAAGCTTTCTCTCTTTCTATTAAGAAAAAACCCCAAAAAACTCTGAGAATGGCTTTTAGAAGCTCACCCCAAGCATATCATTAACACTGTGAAATAACACTAATGAACATTCTGGACAATGTCTATTCAAATTTAAACAAGTCTTATATCTGTATGACAAAACACTTAATCTTTTTGCCAAAATCCACAAAGTAAGAAATTAACCCCTCCTCCCCGCCTCCCCAAATATTAAAACAACAGAGAAGATGAAAACATAAGACAATCATCTAAAAACACAAAGAAAACAATACAACAATAAGTTACAAACATTTATCTACAAAGATCTATTCTGATTATCTATATCAATAATGGAATATTCTATGACACAAAAGGAGGATGGAGGAACTTTGGGGTTAATCAAAGAACTTCCTGTTGGGGTTGGAGCCAAACAAAGTTTCTCGGATTTTGGGCATCATCTGTGGTGAATATGAAAGATGAATAAAAAGATGGTGAGAAAAAGAAAACAAAGCCCCTGCAGCTTGTGGTGTACACTCTTAATAAAAAGCAATATTCAAGTTCCTAATTGATCCTACAATAGTCTGGAAGTAAATGAAAAAAAAAAAAAACAAATTCATTGGAGCAAACATCTAAGTTGGAATTCTCTTTTCGCCCAAATCTGAATGAGCATTACATGATTCAAATGACATCTTTTTTTTTTTTTGGTTGTTTTTGTGCCCACAGAAAGGGTGAGAAATAAGATGGGAATAACTTGACAATGATTGCACCATCCTGTCTATTCAGACAAACACTAATTGACTAATTGGTATGGCATATACCCATACCTTTCTATAGCTGTTTCTTAGTTCTTTTTGTTAAATCCCATAATTCATTATCTATTTGTTTTTCTTTAAACTGTATAAAAATGATCATATCATGCCAATATGTGTGTGAGTGGCTGCTTGAATGGTCAGATTTGCCATGGTAATGTGCTCTGAGCTTTAAAAAAATATGATCATTATCATTATTACTATCATCATTCCACATCTGTCAGAAACCTTCTAGGCCTTTGGAATATTCATTATTGTCCCACCATGCATGAACATCTATTATGAATCATGAAGAAAATTATTAATGAAAATCAGATACCACTCAATTGTAGCTAGATCAGAGAATTTAGTAAAACCATCAAAATCCCTTTAGTGCTGCTGTCAAGGTGGAACAATTTTCTAAAATCCACAATTCATGCAATGACTTCTGAATGTCTCCACTGCACATCAAATTTCATAACAGTTTACTGGCTTCACAAATTACTTTCATGACACAATCCAAGAGATTTACAAATAATTGAAAACTAAAAAACAAAAGCACAGAAATAACTTTACCACAAACACCCTTCTAATTCTGTTACAAAATTTGATTCAAGTTTGGTAACAAAATATACTAATAAAGATAAGATTTTCCAAAACATATGTTTAAAATGAAGTTGCTACAACAATATCTATCTCTCAGTCCATGTCCTCAATTGGTGTAACTGAGTGGAACAAAACCTTGTTGGGAACCAGTAGTCTAAATGAACTTGGGATTTAAATGAACTTTTGTGTTTTGCATGATTTTTCAGCGATAATCACAAAGTTCTATCAGGATGAAAGACCTAACTGATTGATCAATTGCCTTCTCTTTACACAGGACTTAATGAGGTATATAATGTTAAGTGTTACCTAATCAGTAATTTAACAACAGCTTTTTCATTTTTAGGTCTTTAATCTTTCTTTAAATGTATAGTGGCCTTACAAATAGGAGGAAATTGACTCTAGTTCAACTTCTGTAATACTTTATTGCATATAAGTATCTATCTACATCTCTCACAGAAAACAAAGCTTTTTTTTTCAAGTAATTCAAAAACCTCTTTTATTTATTTTTACTACATGTCAAGAAGAACTGCCATTGGGAAATTGGCATCCAAAGAATTTGAAAGAAGAATCATCGACATCAGATAGACAAGAAGCATGTAATTAAATTGATAAATTTCCAATTCATTTTCAATTTTTTACTTTTCTGGGTTGATAGATGAAGGAGTCTACTTTCAAAAACTATAGTGTTCACAAAATATCCATATCTGACCACAAAATTGTGTAAAAAAGTGTTTTTTTCACAGTTTTAGTCTTTGTCACCAACTGCAATTTTTCATGGCTGCCACACATATCATTATTCAAAAACACATTCAGCCATCAAAATATTAAGTCAAAAAGCTGTTTTTCAGGGCTTACCTTTTCAGAGACAAGCTTGATACGTTCATCCAGTGTGTTGACCACAACAATCTTTCCATTCATACCTTGCAGCTCTACACCACCACAGCTGTGGGAAGCAAAGAACAGAATGTAACTCAAGGAACAAATCTAATCTGGGGATAACTTTTAAAATGACTGTCATTGCTAACTTATTAAAAGCATTTTTCTAAAATGTGGATCAAACGCAGCTCCTAACAATGAGACTATCAGATCGAATGTGTCTTTACTAATAAGGGAAAAAACCTGACAAGTCAACACATGAAAGAAAAAGTATCTATACCTAAATCATCTCCTCAGCTGTTTAGCATTTGATTAAGTTTTAACTCTCGGTAACTAGTGTCACCATGGAAGAAGGAACATAAAAATTAAGCTGGACTTCAGATTTCACAAATTAAAAAAGAAAACAAAAAAAAAATATCAATTAATAATTTTGAAAAAGAGGAAATGACAATGTGTGTCTGTGCTAGTGGTCTGTTTACCTATAAAAAAGATATGTGTTTTGTATCAATCTCACTGACTTTATGGCAGTTGTAAGACATTAATACTGAATGCATTAAGGATACTAAATTTGCTATTTTTCTTCCCCGCATTGTGATGCACTAAATATTAAAAGTGCCAGCAAATGAATCAATCTAGAACATTCACAAGTATTTCACTGCGTTGTCAATGATAGAGTATCACCACAAAAACAATCGTTTAAAAGGCTGAAGAAAAACAAAGCCTGCTTACATCTCAGATGACAGAAATTTCTCCTCATCAACCACCAGCTGCAAGGCATACTTGCCCTTGAGCAAATCCTTGTACTCTTTCTCCAAGCCGGGAATGGCATTCTAAAACAAACAAGACAAACATCGATAGTAAACTATACAGCACCCAAATCATCTCTGTAAATTTTACACATATACTCTCCAACTTAAAACCTAAGTGACCTGGTGCTCCTGGAGGGCCATGCGTCACCCCAGCACCAGGCTGACCAACTATGTTGGGTCAATTATATGCATAATCTAAAAAGTATAATTAAAATAAATAGATTTGCTTTCTAAAACATATAAGCACCACTCACATTTGATAGTGAAAGTACAACTATTGAGCAATCATTTAGAATAAAAGTAAACAGGAAAGGGGGGGGGGGGGGGTTGCAAGGGTATACGTTAGAATACTTGTCAATGGTCTCTGGTTCTCCCATCACTTCATGGGTATAGCCGTCATTTGTGAGATAGATGTTAAGCAAAACAACACAAGTTTAAAGCGGGCAAGAGCAGAATTCAAAACTGCTGTACAAGACCACATTGATGATTAATGAATGAGACACAAAGAAAATCTTGACTTCCATACAGTTCCTCCTAGGTATATAATTCTTTACGACCCACAAATCTTTGTTATCTCACAAATACAACATTATATAAATTTTCATTCTCTTAATTGATAAAATTCTTTCATGACTTCACAAGTAAAACTTTCCGCCAATTAGCCATAAAAGAAAAAAACCTGATGGCCACTCAAAATTACCTTGATCATCTGAACATCTTCACGTTTGCAACGGATGATGACTTTTGGTTCCATGAGACGTACTAATGCCTGCAATGAGAAAAAAGATAAAATGAAGACATTTTCATTGTCTGTTTCTTGAGGTGTTAGAGTTTTATCAACACAAATAAGGTCATACCAGTACTAGCGTAGTGAATTCTAATCACAATAATTTTCCGACACCTTCACCCTCCAGATTCGGGAGGCATGGGGAACAATAGTGTTAAGCTCTGAAGTGTCAAGAACGATATGGATTCACATCCAGACAAATGAGGAAGATTGTTTAATAATGTTTAAACGTTACGGCCCTAGCATCCGCTTCTACACAGTTTACGTCACATCGCTGACGAAGCACTGTGGACATATTAACCTGCTGCCACACAGAGCCAAACGGAAGACTCACACGAATATCTCACATATCTTTAAAACAATTCAATGAAACAATTACAACCATGACCATTACCTGCATAATGAGTTTTAATAACAGATGTTTGTATTCCTCTGGGTTCTCTCTGGCCACTCGCTTCAACTTTTCCCGTGCCTCATCCAGGACTTCCTGCAAACAAGTGACGACAGCATTACAGCAAAGGTGGATTATGCATAATAGGTCCAGTCTATTAGTTACTGAAAACACAAAAAAAAACTTTCCTTCCTCTTTGTGTTTCTTCATGTAATATTCATTTTCTTTCTCTTTCTCCCATTACTTGCTGTATTCTGTCTACATGGGTGCCAGAGGATGAAGATGAAAAAACCTGGAACCAAGCCTTGAGTGCTTGCAAAATATCAATTTCAACTGCAAGCATTATATACCTGCACATTAACTTCAATTACCCAGACAAACAGTGTTTTGCTGGAAAAGTGCACTACAAAATATCATCTCAATAATTATGCCAGTATCCATTTATCTACATCATATGTATATAAACAAAAAATTACTGTCAAAATACAATACACTCTCTAAAGTATGTGACAAAAATAATACTTTTATACAAATTGATACCCTCAATGCTGACGTTACAAAAAAATCTATTATATCAAAATAAGTTAAATGATATTTATGAAAATTCTCTGATAAATGGAAAAAAAATCTAAAAAAGAAACTACCTTAACATATTCTTCTTTCTTGCGGAGGATCTCCAGGCGAGCATTGTTCTGCATGTTAGAGCTTTGACTGTTGGAGAAAAAGAGATCAGAATGATTCAATAAAATTTTGATCAAACTGGTCAGTTCAACAACATTAACACAACCAAGCTGGAAATTTAAAGCAGATCTTACATAGAAAGGAGGTTAAAAGATGAAAATAAATCAAGCAAACTAAACCAAGACAAGTTATAACTTAATTCAATTCAATGACCCTATAATTGCACCTACTAAGACTCAAGCATCAACATAAAATTCGTTCCTTACGAATAGTGACTCAGTCCAACGCCTGCATAGATCTCAGTTTCCATTACCAAAAAACAAAAATGAAAATGACTGAAATTAGACAAGGCAAAGTAATAAAGGTCTGAGGACAAGCTAACAATTCAAAAAGAAAGACAAATGCCCAATGGAACCAATTTTAACCGGCTTTTTCAATTGGGGGTAAGGGGGAGAAGGTGACTGAGCAATTCAATTTGTTTTAAGAAAGTACTCACATTTTTTTCTGAAGTTCAACATTTTTCACCTTCTTATCATAATAATCAATTATCTGGACACGTGACTGTTGCACCAGACGACCCTTTTCGATGTTGAATTCTTCCTCAGCCTTCAGGATTTTTGAAGAAAGTAAAGAAATTGAGATTTGATATTGTGTGTTTATAATCATGATAAAGCAAAAGAAGCAAAATTGAAAACAATTATAAATATGCTACGACTTTAAATTGAAAAGCAATATATGATGATACTAGCCACAGCATATAACTCACTAAGGTTGAGCACACACAAGCATTATTTTCAGTTACTGTGTGTGGCAAAAAAGCAACATATCCACTGCTCCTCTCTACCTATGTGATAGGACTCTCGTCTTTCGGGAAGGATGTGACAACACGTTTTGCTGCTAACTGATTCATGTGTCTTGCAACAGTCAAATTACACACACACAAAAAAAAGTAACATGGACATTCGAAAGAATGGTGATAGGTGATAAAGTATGACAGAATGACAGGTGACCAACATTGACAGCCACCCTACCATCTCTGCTGGCTAATGTTTTCTCACACCAAGAGGTTAATTGTGTAAGAAATAAAATGGAACAGGCCAATAAGATCCAAGAGAATGGCTTCATTTTGTGACGACCCTTGCAAATTCAGAATGGCAACTACCAATGAGATTATGAAATGCCATGTACAATTACACTAAATGAGGTCAAACCTTTTTACTTGATAAGAATAAATTGACATGAGTGGGATTTCTTTTTTAAATCCTTCAACCATTTCTTAACAGTCACTGAAGAAAAAAAAATCACTTACAGACATATCTATAATGATATCAGACAGATAAAACTTTCTCTCACCTTCAAATCAATTTCTTCCACTTTTTCAGATGCTTCCTGATCAATAAAGGCAATCATGTGTGATATCTAATGGGACAAACAGTATGAATGTGTGAGTTACAAGATTTCAATCTGAACAAAGGTAAAAAAAAATTCAAAATCAAGCAGATGAGACAAAAATTATGTTCTAGCATCTAAGCCACAATTATTGAGGTATAGTCATGTCTAGGCATTTTAATAGCTTTCGCTTCGTAATGAGGCCTCTCATTCACAATCTTAGAAGCTTTGCTTCTACACTTTGTACATCATTGCAGTAAGATGAATCCTCTACTTTGTTGTATACTCAATATAAACTAAACTACTATTTTTGGGATCAGTGACCAAGTCAGTACCAATAACAGTCTGAAAAAAATAGTCATTGTGATCATTGTTGTGAGACAATGTTAAACGGTAGTTTTTTTGTTTTTTTACTTTTGTAAAACACATCCTCCAACATAATGATCAGATTCTTTAACTTATATTATTTAAGTTTAAGACCATTCTCCTAACCTAAGATAAACCAAATACTGGTTTCTTTAGAGTTGTCCTCTCAAGGTCACAGCATTTATTGGTCACCAAGCTGTATACTCTTTTAACTTTGGTCTCCCTAATCAGGTTTATTAGCGTGATTATTCAAAGACAGACTGCCATTATTGCTTTTTAGTGTAGGCAGCCGAGCATTCTTTCAACCAAATCAATCTTACCAAAAATGGTAAGTTATCTTCTAAGATGAGAAAGTTGTTGAAATCAATCAAATAGCAAACGAAATATCTATGCAGATTTTGCCTCCCCTAAAAAATCTTGTATTTCCTGTTTTTGCGTCATTTTACCTTGCCACTGATGGCAAGGCTATTTTACTGAACTGAATTATCTCCCTTACAGGCAGTGAATAACAAGAGCCTCATATCTTATCATGTTTAATTATAATTCTGGTATGATGTTGATGGAGCAGACGGACAAAATTATTTGAGCATTGAATAATCATTCTTATGTTAACATATGCAGCATAATATCTCAGAAAAAAGCTCTGAAGGCTGCTTAAGTTCTTATTTTGGAGACATTTAACGTTTGAAGTTAAAAAGTAAAAAAAAAAAGTTACCTTTTTGCATCCATTTCAACATATTGCGTTAATCAAATACCCTTGACTTAAATAACTTTTGATTTTCTCATATATCTTGGTCATAATCATTCAAAGTCTTATCTCCAATGATGAAAAAACAAGTGAAAAATATTCTTTCTCTATCAGAATTAGATATCTAGGGTGAGTCTAGTCTATAGACTTCTAGACTAGTATCTTGGAGGAAAAAAAATCAGCAACACATGAATAGTGGGCGCCCAAATGTTTAGACCAAAAATTTTCTTCTGTTCATCTTTTCATATCATTTATCATCAATCTTATGCTCATTTTCCTTAAATTCATCATGTCCCTTCCGTTCCTTTGTTCTACCATACATAAACCTCTTTAGTTTGGCTAAGTCAGTCCAGCTTAGGTACCTTTGCAATTTTAACTTTATCCATTTAGCTGGGTGTTAACAAGCTTTATAATCTTTGTCAAATCTTTTAAACATGTAAATCTATAACAAAATAAGTCGATTATAAAACGAATCTTCAACATGAACGCTTACAACAAACGAGTGTATGCTCTAATGATGCAGGTGATATTCTATCACTCGATTTTCAAGATAGACTAGACGCGTCTGCATAATTCTCTTCATTACGAGAATTACAATCAATAACAAAAACACAAAACACATAATCACCTGTCCTTGGACATCTGCGTCGCTCATACCAGACATTTTGATTTCAATTTATTTGGTAACCAGCTTTAAAAACACGGCAATACACGGTCGAATCAATAGTTGAAGCTTGGGCTTTTTCACTCACAAGACAACCGGAAGTAGTAGACGGTTTTGATGACATCCTATGATCAACATGTTTTGATGACGTCACAAAGTCGGGGTTCTTTACATTCGTACATAAATCTAATCGTCTTTCAAGGAAATTAACGTTCGTTAAGTTCCTTGTCGTCTTTTCACTTTCTCCATCAATGATTATCAGAATCTGGCCTGCTCAGTTGCTCAAAGCTATAAAAAATGAATATCATCAGTACCATTATAATCGTCATTACTATTACAATAAGCATTAAAATTATCATCATTGTTATCATTGTCATTATTACCATTGTCATTATTGTCATTATTATTATTATTATTATTATTATTATTATTATTATTATTATTATTATTATTATTATTATTATT
>JAUEKY010283719.1:0-21104 GCA_031833965.1 Scyllaea pelagica
GGCGGCTCAGCTGCCACGCCAATGACCGGGAATAGCCGTGCTCTGGATCTTCATCGAGCAACCGGTAGTCGTTCTTCAGCACACGCGACAAGATCGCTAGGCGATGCTGCTGAATGATCGGGCCGAGGGTGTCGCAAAGACGATGCTCCTTCCGAATGCTGTGCTTCACCTCCTCAATCGTCACCGGATGGTGCCGGAGTAGGTGCGGCTTGAGCAATGCAGAGAACATGCCATCGCCCATGTTCGCTTCAGCGATCACATAGTTCACGTCCCACTTCTTGGCAGTTTTGGCCAGGTGCTCCAGGACGGTGTCCTCGTAACCAAGCGTGGAACCCCCTGACTCCAAAAGCGTGAAGTTGCCTCCATACTCCGCCAATACACACCAGGCCAATTCATCTCGGCCGCGGCCTGCAGGGTCAACGCTCATGACGACACGAGCATCCTTCCGTTCGATCCAGCCATTGATAAATGCCGGCTTATGCCAATGCCGGTCGGCACCCATGCCCACGCATACAAGATCTTGGAGCCGATAATCCGGCCCGTTCGACCACACGACGGTTTCCGGCAGGGCCGAGCCATCGATGTCGAGGACGACAATGTCACCCAGGCGTACTGGGAAGCGATCCAGCGTCGCAAGCCGCGTATTGAGCAGGAACTGCAGCTCGAAACTTGCCTTCGTCATCGACGCCTGGCGCTGCAGGATGTCCTCGTGACTGAAGCGTTCGGGATCCGTTGGTTCCCCGACTAGCTCTGGGTTTAGAGCCAGCTCTTGCTCGATGCCTGGATCGAGATTGCCCTCATACGGTTCGAGATCCTTGGGATAGCAGGCAGGCCAGTAGCGGCTCTTGTATCCCCGTTCTCGAACCAGTCTCAGATAGATACTGGTTTCTGTATGTGGCGTGCCCAGGTACAGGATTTTCCTTGGCAGGAGCTGCCCTTCATCGGGCTTGATGATCGACTCCATCTCCGTGACGGCGTGCGCCACCCGCTCCTGCTTCAGCTGGGTGATGACGTTGGAGAGCGTTTCCACGTCGTCGAGGATTGCGCAAGTACAGCGCTGTCCAGTGGTCTGTGCCGTAACGCCCAAAGCTCGTACGGATGGGCTCTGTTCAACAGTGCAAGGCCCAACATCAAAGGCGACATTGCTGAATCTGTTCTCCGGCCCTGGAAGTAAACACTGAAGGATGTCAACTTCAGCCATTGTCCGCAGCAAAAACTGCGTGAAATCTGTGCTCTTGATTGCAGTGGCCGAGACGACGAGAATCTTCTCGTCGAAATCCATCCTGAGGCGCCATAGGGCGTAATAACTAGCCAAAAGGCTTTTGCCTAACCCACGAAACGCAACCGTCAAGGTCCGATCCGGCCCGTTTTGCATCCAATCAGCGACCGCAACCTGCTGTTTGGTTGGTGTCGACGCCAGACCCTGCTCCCTGAGCAGATAGCAGACGAAATTTGGGAAACTATGCAGCGCTTCCGGCAGTGGTTCCCACATCTGCTGCATTAAAACGACCCCAAGGCAGTAGTTCTGATGGCATTACGGAGCTGTGGCTCCTTCTCATCCACCAGGTGATAGCTGGACACCAGGCACCATTCGGTGATGCCGTCCTCTGTCAGGGAGACGCGCAGCATCTCCCCGTCATCGATCGACTCAATGTCGAGAGGCATCACACAGTCACCGCAACGACAAAGACCCCGTCTTGAGGTGAATCAGAAGCAGTGTCACTGGAAAGGCTGCAAAGCAGTCCTGAATCACCAGCTTCGATGCCTTCAAGCGTCACGGTTTTTGTTTCAGCGCCTGACTTGACGACAGCTGAAGTACCAGTCCTGATGGACCACTTGAACCGCACATTCTTGTCATCACCGTCAAAGTCAGCAGTGAGGGTGGTTTCAGCGCCAGCAGAGAAGCGGACGTTAGTTCCAGTCAGGTCATCACCAGTAACGGTGAGCGTGCCAATGGTGGTGTCAGGTGCTGGAGGAGTGCTGCCCGTATTCGGCATCCCATCGACATACGGCCAAACACCCGTCGCGGCGAAATAAGCATCCTGCGCTGCTTGAACGACAGAAGCTGGTCTGGTGCTTTCACCCTCTAGACCCAGCTCAATCCGTGTCCCATTCGTCAAAAAGATCGATGGGTCGTTCTCATGCAGCGTGACAGTCATTACAGGGCCGTAGATATTGCCCCAATCCTGCCAAAACGAAAGCCCCCTGCCTAGGACAGAGAGCTTTCATGTCTCCCGCTCGGCTCACCTGACCCACGACCAAGCAGGAGGCGGCGTTACCGGAGACGACATCAACCTACTTCACCATCCCTTTCTTTGCCCTCTCATCTGCCTCTGCTCTACGGGCCAAATAATCAGCAAACTTCTCTGGCGTCGTCTTGAACGCTGCCACCATTCCGTGTCTCGCTACCTCGCTCTGATGCCAAGCACGCACTTCCTCTGGCGTGAACTTCCGAGCCCTCGCCAACATCTCGTCAATCCTGTCGCTATGCCGTGCCATTCCTCAACTCCTGCATCCGGCGTTCGTATTCGTCGCCCAGTTTTAGCCACTTCCCAGGCCACACCTTCCCGTCCAACTTCAACCCCAACGCCCTAGCTCTCGACTCAACACCAGCGACACTGAACCCCCAACGCTTTGCAACCTGCTCATACGACAGGTCCACGTCGTAGTGCCCGTAGTCAGTCATTGGTCAATCCGATCGCTATGCCTGGCCATTCATCCACTCCTCCTTGGCACGCTCAGCCCACTCCGCATTCCTCTCCCTCGATCGTTGTGCTCGCTGATCACTCCATGCAACCGCAGCACAACCAATCGGTACAGACGACATCACACCACCAAATACCAGAAGCACCTGATACCTCGACGGCAGCATCGAAAACGACACCGCGGCCATAAAAAACCCGACGTAATACAGCAAACACATCCTCATCCCCATCACCAACCCCTCCGCTTCTTGTCCTCTGCACGACGTCGAGCCAGGTAGTCGTTGAACTCGCTCTGGTTACACCGCAGTCCATCCGTCAGTCCATACGACGCTCGCAATTCACGCATCGCTAATCCGTAAGTTCGCTTCTGCTCAGGATTGAACTCATCCTCCCAAGATCTTCCGCCTCGATCTCTTCTGAATTCGTTCTGTGCTGACGACATGCGTGATTTTGCAGCTCGCCGGTAAGATCGGTCCATCGCCTATTTGGGTAGGTGGTCGCGTCAGAGAGCTGGTAACTCGTCTGACACATCAATCCTATACGGCCTTGGAGAGTTTTCTGGCTCCCCAAGGCCTTTTTTATTGCTGTTTGTCTTGATTCCGCTTGACATCCCTGCTATAAGAGGCGGACAGGGGTTCTATTCGGGAACAGATCCGGACCTGAACCACCAGACCCAATACAGCGAGCCCCCGCTCTTGATGGTCCTCATCTAGGCCAGGTCCACTCCCCTGCCGGGAACAGGGCTCTGGCACATCCACATGAAAGCCCCGCTACCCCCTCCATTGCCTTATCTCGATAAAGCTCCCTTATTGAGAATGCCCGATTTGCATCTCGCGTTGAGATAGGCATATCGAGAGGGATCGGGGCTCAAGACCCCCCTGTGGGGCCCGGTCGCCCCTGCAGAAATGCGGCCTTCGGCCGGCCTGCTTGCAGAACTTGCGGGTAGGGGGGAGGGGGGATAGCCCGCCCTGACTGGGCTCGTCGTTAGATGGTCACTCTGCACTCGACGCAGTGGCTTGATGTCGTCCGGCACTGGTGCGGGTGCTGGCCGCGGGTCTGGATGCGGGGAGAGGCGTGGCCGCCTCCTAGTTCCCGGTCGTGTCCCGGCCTGGTCCCGGCCTGGTGCCGGTGTGCCGGTTGGAGAAGTGCCCCAATATTTCCAGGATTATCTACACATCCGTAGAGCAGCTGGTAGGATTTGGGGAGATTCGGCAGTAGCTGGATCTAACCCACGACCAAAGCACCTTTCCAATGTCCTATCGGATTACATACAGGGACGACCGAGGCCACGGCTGGTCTCGTCTTGTTCCTATTGCTGAGCCTTTGTCTGCTGAGCTGCTTGAACTGGAGGCCCTGAACTGCGTCGTCATCTCAATAGAGGTGGAAGCATGACTCAGGTCCTTTGTCGTTCAGAAGAGCAGGCGATGTCGCAGCTGGAGACGATCCAGCTGTGGCATGAGGTGAGCGACTGGGCGAGCCGTGAAGGCGAGCCCAAGGAGCTTGATCTGGCAGCCCGTAAGTGGCTGCTAGATGAGATGGACTGGGCTTACGACCCAGACCATGCAGCTGTCGTCGATGCCATTAGGGATCGGGTGACAGAGGATCCGCTGTCGGTTCAAGTCAGGAGTGACTGGCACGACCTGGGGGACACCCCAGAGGCTGCTGAGTTCAACATCCTGCTTTGTACTGGTGGTCCTGCTGTACGGATCCTGGGGACACTCCACATGGAGAGCCCTGATGGATGTCGTTTGCAGCATCAGGACTGGGGGACACCCTGGGCTGATGTCGTCGGACTGACTGACAGTCAGAGGGATGCCCTGCAGTGGTACTGCGAGCAGTTCTATTGGGGTGACTGCTGATGGCTACCGACTACGGCTACATGCGCCAGCGTCTGGCGCTCGATTACTACGAGCAGGAGAGCTGGCGCTGTTGCACCGAATCGCAACGACAAGAACTAGAGGATGCGGCCTTCAAGTGGTCGCGTGCTCTGAGTTCAGAGCTGGTTGAGGAGTATTTCCAAGACCTGCGCAATGCCTACACCGCCTGACCCACCGCGTGATGCCGGGCCCTCGAAGGGCCTGGTCAGGCCTGCCCTACGGGGCAACAACCCACGACCACAACCAAATGAAAATTGCCATTGCGGGGCTGGCCACGTTTGTGGCCCTGCCCCTGCTGATCATCCTTGGAGTCCATCTAACCGTCGGTTACTTGGGCTTCCCCTTCTTCTTCTGCTGGGCTGTGCCCTTCTGCTACTGCGTGTTCAGGAGCTTCTGATGGACAAAAGAGAATCCCGGCCCGGTTACGTCTACGTGATCACTCACGTGAACGCTCCGGGTCTGCACAAAATCGGCCTGACGCGAAACCCAGAGAGACGAGAGCAGCAACTAGGCGGCGATGACTGCCAAGTGATCGCCCGAGTCCTGGTGAACGATCCTGAAGGACTCGAAGAGGCCCTGCACTGCGTCTATGACGAGGTGCGGATCCCACAGTCGGAATGGTTCAACCTGTCGCCTGAGCAGGTAGAGGCCGTGCTGGCTGACCTTGTGGAAGCCCACGAAGAATGCCTGCAGCATGTCGTCTTGCCTGGGAAGGTGGCGAACATGCCTGAAGGTTTCCTCGGCCATGACATCGGGACAGCGGTGAATCGTGCTGGTGTCCGACCCATTGAGTACGTGGATGGTGTTGGCTTCTTCCTGAAAAACCGATGACAAGCAAGGACGTCCCAGCGGTCACGTCGCTGATTCAGGCATTCCGCAGCACTCAGGGGCCCAGCAACCTGCTGGCCCTTGAGTGCTTTCTGCTGTGTGCTCAGAAGCCGCGCACCATTGCGGAGCTGGTGGAACTGACCGGCTGCGCGAATGGGCCGGTGAACAGGGCAGTGCGAACCCTGACGCCGTATTGGGACAGCAAGGCAGAGAAGGTCGTTAGGCCTGAGCAGCACCTGCTGCAGAGGCGACGGATCATCACCGGTCGCGGCCATCGCTACCACCTGACCAGTAAAGGCAGGGCCCTGCTCACCCAGTGAGAATTATTCCGTATAGTCTGCGGAGGCGGAGACCAATAGGCACTTTCTTTCCGCGCACCAACAAAACCACACAAGCTAGGACCTTGTTGATCGTCACACTTCCCATCCACCTGCCAGGCCAGCACTGGCATTTTTATGCAGAAGATGAATCAGCACCAAACAGCACCATTCAAACCCTGGGTATCGGCCTATGCTCCGAGACCAATGCACACGCGAAGAACTTAGACGTATGGATTTGGGTCGACTGGCCACTGCTCTGGAGATCTTTGGGTCTCTGGCCCCGGGCCATTTGCCGACTCATCACGTCCAAATGGTCTTATTCGTTTCAACCGGGGGACTCGCCGGTGTCACCTACTCGCAGATCGAAACACGTTTCGGTCTCTCGAACGCGTCGGCCTCGCGCTCGGTGAACGCTCTGAGTGAGGGGGCACGTCATCGCAAAAGCGCCCTTGGCCTGGTCGAAGTCTTCCGTGACGTTGACGAGGGCAGGCGCTACAGGGTCAGGCTCACCGCAAAAGGACGAGCACTGATCAGATCAATCGAACAGCTCTAAACCCACGACCACCAAATGGCAGATCGAGTAACCCTGCGCAAGCAGGGATGGACCGCTGACTACATCTCACCGCTCACAGGCAAGCGACGGCAGGTTGTCGTCGAGTCTGAGGACGCTGGCTGGGCCCTGATCCAACAGGAAGGGCAGGCCGCGGCTACTGCAGAGGACAAAGCACAGCGCACTGGCATCAGACAGGCTCCCGCCGCCCCGATGGGCGGCTTTTCGCTGCAACAGGCCTGGGAGCTGTCCTGGGAACGCCGGTTTAAGGGCCAGGCATCGGCCCGCAGCGTTCAGACCAACTACGCGCGAATTGCCAAGTTCTTTGGCACCAGGACGCAGCTCGCTGCCATCTCCAACATCTGGTTCAACGAATGGCGGCAGTCAATGCTGGCTGAAGGGCTGAAGAACTCCGGCATAAACCGCATCACCTCCACCCTGCAATCAATGCGAGCTGATGCGCTGCTGTTTGGCCGGGTGACAGAACTGCCGCAGCTTCCCAAGACATTGCGCGAGACACGCATCCCGCCCCGGTTTCTGAGTCAGGAAGAGGTGAACCTGCTGGTGTCGTTTTTTCGTGCGAACAACGACCAGCAAATGGAGGACATGTTCCTGTTCCGGGTCAGCGAAGGATGCCGCTTTGAGGAGACGCAACGACTGACACCCAGAGATTTTGATTTCCCTGCTGATCAGGTCACGTTTTGGAAGACCAAGAACGGCAGCCCCAGGACCGTGCCGTTGGTCGGTGTCGCCCGAGAGATAGGGAAGCGCCGCTGCGAAGGGAAGGGGGCTGACGAGCCGATCTTCACCTACTCGTACGTCCAGTGGAACAGAAGATTCACAGAGGCGAAGAGGACGCTGCGGCTGCCCGGCAGGGTGGTGGGCCACACGACACGCCACACGATGGCCGCCAGGGCTGTCTCAGCGAACGTGTCGACCCAGCTGCTGAAGCACTGGGGTGGATGGAAGAGCACTGCCGCTTTGGAGCACTACGCACACCTGGATACGCAGGGCCTGAAGCACATGCAGAAAGCGCTGGAATCGTTTGAATAGTTCGTTCCTATCTAACGACAGGTCGTCACTTGCAAGACCCATGCAAGTCCTTGCAAGGATCGCCCAGATCCCAGTCAGTGACTGGCTGTCGTCGGTCTATAAATCTAAACACACCTATATACGGGGCCGCAGAACACAGTCGCAGCCTTTAATAAGGGCGATGCAAGTGGCATCCTGCGGGTGCGTAATACTCCCGGCCTGCTTGCAGGCTGCTTGCAAGTGACAGACAGCCTGAGAACGCTCGAACAGGAGCAACTTGCAAGACAAAAGGAAGGGGCAAGGCGAGCGAAAGAGGCCCGGGAAAGCCAGCAACGCAGGCTCCGGGAGATGGGCAAGGAAAGCTCCCTCGACTACGGCCAGAAGCTGTTCTCAATTTGCGTCGACTCCGTCGCAGATCACATCGGTGCCACGTTTGAGGCGTTCGTACTGGAGCCGACCAAGGCCAGGGCACACGCCAGTGCGTTGCCGTTCTTCAATGATTTCAGCGGTGTCCACCACATCGCAGCGGTGGCTCTGACTGCAGCGATCGATCAGCTCAGCAGGAGGCAGCGGCTGCCCACCTTCCTGCAACACCTTGGCTATGCCATCGAGCGTGAGTGCCGGCTGATCAAGCTGGGCAAGCGCAGCCCCCTGGAGATGCGCAGGCTGATGCGCACCGGGATGACCCGCCGGCAGATCAGCAGCAGGGACGTGATGGCAAAACTGCAGTGCCCTGTCGTCGAGTGGAACGACCAGACCCGCCTGCAGGTGGGTTCATTCCTGTCGGAAGCAATCTTTGCCACGGAGCTGCTGACCGTCATCCAGGTCCGGCAGGGGCTGCGCACCCCTCGGCTGGTCGTGCCCACCAAGCAGGCCGAACACTTCATCAAGAACACCAAGCCCCGGAGCTACAGCCAGGGCCATCTCTCAATGCTGGTCGAACCCCGCAGGTGGGAAGGGCTCTATGGCGGTGGCGTGCTCGACAACCAGAAACCGCTGATTAAACCCGTTCTTCATGACGCAGGAGAAGAATCGGCCCTCGATCACTTCAAGAAGGCAAACCTCACCCTGCTTATTGAGGGGGTCAACTGGCTCCAGTGCCAGCGGCTCCGGTGCTCGTCTGAGATTGTCAGCGTCCAACGGGTGACGTGGGAAGGGGGCTTTGAGGGGCTGTGGCCCTGCAGCAGGAACCCGCCCGAGATCCCTGACCGGCTGAACGGTGACCCAACGCCCGATGAAGTAAAAGCTCGCAACCGAATAGCCGCAGCTGCATACCGCGACCAAGAGGCCAATCGACACCGGAGAGTGAAGGTTGAACGCTCCCTTCAGCTGGCGGAAGACGTGGCCGGGCGTGATGTCTGGCAAGCCTGGTACACGGATCACCGTGGGCGTCTGTACGCCAATGCTGCCCAGTCCACGCAAGGCCCTGACTACGAGAAGGCGCAGCTGTCGTTTGCTGAGCAGCTCCCGGTCAACGATGAAGCATTCGAGTGGCAGCTGAAGGCAGCAGCAGGCCACTGGGGCATGAGCCGCTGCACCTGGGAACAGCGCCTGCAATGGGGCAAGAAGCACATCGATCAGATGGTCGCCGCGGCCGAGGACCCGCTTGGAAAGATGGAGCTGTGGCGTGGGGCCAAGGATCCTTGGCAGTTCCTACAGGCCTGCTACGGCATCAGGGAGGTGCGAGCTACGGGCAAGACCGGCGTGCCAGTCAGGTTTGATCAGACGACATCAGGCTGCGGGATCCTCTCGGCCCTGACCCGCCATGCGGAGGTGGGTGCCTTGTGCAACCTGTTTGGTTCGGAGTCGCGGGACCTCTACTCAGTCATTGCAGAGGCCGCAACGCGACAACTCACCGAAGACCTGCAGTCGGGGGATCTAGGCAGGCGTGGCATGGCAGAGCTGTGGCTTAAGCGTGGCGTCGATCGCGGGCTGGTCAAGGGACCTGTGCTGCGTGCTCCATACGGCGGCAGCTACATGAGCCTGTGCGATGGGCTGGTCGATGCCCTTGAAGCGCATATCGGTTACGTGCCCTTGGAGAAATACACGTTGGAGATCTCCATCCCCTCCAAATACATGGCTTCGATCCTGTGGAAGGAGATGAAAGCCGTGATTGCTCCAGTGCTGGAGGTGAAGGCATGGCTCCGGGACAGCTGCCGCAAGGTGCTGGGTAAGGGCATGGCCATGGAGTGGACATCGCCATCGGGCTGGCCCATGCGTGTCGCTGATCGGGAGCCGACGACGCGCAAGATCTTCACCAATTTGTATGGCAAACGGGTGGGCATGAACATCGCTGATCAGCCCATGGATTCACCGCTCAGTGCGACACAAGCGAACAAGGCATTAGCCGCAAATGCAGTTCATAGCGTCGATGCTGCTTTCGCCCAGATCATCGCTTACAGGGCCGTAGTACAAGAGCTGCCCCTGCTGGCTAACCACGACTGCTTTGCCTGCCACCCGGCCAACGCTGCGCGGCTGCACTTGATGCTGCATGAGGAGTTCGGTGCCATGCACCGCGTGCCGCTGTTAGTCCAGATGCAGGAAGAGATCCAGGACAGGACAGGTGTCAAACTCAAGGCCCCGCCCCAGTTCCTCACGCTTGATCCCAAGAGACTCGGGGAAAACCCATATCTGTTCTCGTAAAGGGGGTTGCTTTTGATCTTCAGACCCGTATTGTTCTGGGGTCCACAACCAATACGCCAAGTGGCAAAAGATCTGATGCGCACTCCCGTTGTGGAGGTGCAGTGGTGCAAGCTTTTGGGTGATGCCCGCCCCAACAAATTCGAGCCCTCCAAACCTCCCACCTGGGAGATCGAGATCCTGCTGGATAACGACAATCCCGAGCACATGGCATGGTGCGAGGAGATTGAAGGCAAGTTCGAGGAACTCCTGCCGAACGAGCGCAAGTCCGCCAACTGGCTGCCGATCAAGCCCGACAAGGAGCAGCCTCGGAAGCGTCAGTCCTGCCGGATGAAGCTCAAGCAGTTCACCTTCAAGGACGGCAACACCAGCGAAGGTCCGACTGTCTTCGACAAGGACGGCAACCTCTGGGATCACAACCAGCTGATCGGCAACGGCAGCAAGATGCGAATCGGCTTCGAGATCTACGCCTGGAAAGGACCCAGCGGTGCAGGCATGTCACTGCAACCCCGTGCCGCCCAGGTCGTCGAATGGCTTGCTGCTCCAGAGGGAGTCGGCCAACGCACTACTGCCTCTGACTTTGGATTCAGCTCCACCAAGGCTGCCGATGCAGCGGTGAAAGCTGCTGCTGAAAGCAAGGAAGAGCCCACGCCTGTGACCGTCACCAAGGAAGAGGCAACTGATGGCATCCCCTTCTGATGGACCACGTTTCGTACGTCAGGCCGACGCGGATGCAGCCCGGATCATCGAACTCCTGGTTGAAATCAGCGCGAAGCTCGGCCCCAATCCCCAAGAACCGACTGCTCCGGAGCCTGTCGCAATTCAGCAACCTGCTCCGCGACGTGGTCGTCGGAAGAAGTCTGATGAACAGCCGTGATCTCTGCCTGAGGATCCGGCCCATCAGCAAGGCCAGGCCCAGGTCATTCCAAGGCCAAGCCAGGCCATACATGCCAATCGTCTACAAGAACTGGCTCAAAGACGCCAAAACCTTGTTGGAGGAGTGGTGGATCTGGCCACCGCTAGAGCACGTCAACCTCATGGAAGTTGAGTTCCACGGCGCAGCCCGTGGCGATCTCGACAACCGACTTGGGTCAGTGCTCGACGCCATGGTTCAGGCAAAGGTCATCACTGACGACAACGTCAACGTGATTCCCAATGTCCGCATGTCATTCGTCAAAGCGAAGACAGCAGACGCCCGCATCAACATCAAGCTCACCTGGGAAGCCCAATGATCAACTGCCCTGTCTGCGGGCACTCTGAGTCGTTGGTCAAGCAGAGCTACGAACGCGAAGGTTTTTACCAACGTCGTCGTGTCTGCAGCAACTGCGGCGCAGGGTTCATCACCCGCGAATACAGCACTGAAGCCATCAAGGAACTGCTGTCCCGAACGCAGGAAAAAGCTCTTGATGTCGCCACCAAGTTGTTTGGGGGGCGATGAGTGAATCCAACTTTCTCCGCCATGCTCCTTGTCCCTCTGCTGGCTGCAATAGCAGCGATGGTCTCGCGGTCTATGACGACCACGAACACTGCTTTGTCTGCGGGTACGACAAGCAGTACAAAACGAAAGAAGCTCCCCCCGAGAAGCCTCTTCCGGCAATGAGGGAGATCGTCTTTGACATGACCGAGCCACATCGTGGCTTGGAAAAGCGGACGCTGGATTCCTACGGCGTTGGTTTCAAAGACGGCCACATCGTCTTCCAGTACCGGGACAGAACAGGCACCTTTTGTGCCCAGAAGATCCGGGCCCTGGAGGCAGGTGCCGATGGCAAACGCATGACTGCATGGCGGGGTTCCGCCAAGGAAGTCAGCGGCTTTGGGATGCACCTGGCCAATCCGGCAAAGCACAAGCAGATCTGCATCTGCGAAGGCGAGCTGGATGCACCATCCATCTATCAAGCGTTCAGCGGGAAAGTTGCAGCGGTTTCGGTTCCGAACGGAGCCCAGAACGCCGCGGCCTTCATCAAAAAGACGCTTGATGAGTTCCTTAAGTTCGAGTCAATCGTCGTTTGCACGGACAACGACGACGCAGGTAATGCTGCGGCCACACAGATCATGGATCTGTTTGACCCAGGCAAGGTCAAGCGTGCGGTGTTCCCGTGCAAGGACGCCAACGACACGCTGCAGGAGATGGGCAGCCATGTCCTGAAGGAGACGGTGGATGCAGCCCGTGAGATTCGACCGGATGGCATCAAGCCAGCCAGCGAATACAGCGGCATTGCATTGGCGCCACCAGATCGCAGAGCCACTGACTGTGCCTTCGCTTTCTGGAACAGCAAGGCTCCTTTCTATGACAACCAGCTGATCGTTCTTGTCGCCGGCTCCGGCATCGGCAAGACCACGTTCGCCAGGGCCCTGGCCCTGCATGACATGGAGCGTGGAATCAAGGTTGGCTGGCTTGGCTTGGAGGAGACAGCTGAGGAGGCCGTGTTCCGCTTTGTCGGCATGGCTGCTGGCATCCAGCTCCATGCAAGGCAGACCTACGAGGGTCTCGACGTTGAGCAGATGAAGGCGATTGAGCAGGCAGACAAGTTCGTCTGCGGCTCAGGTGCGCTGGAGCTGTTCGACCACTTCGGCTCCCTCGATGAGGAGGTGATCCTGCAGCGAATGAACTACATGGTTCGCTCGCTCGGGTGTCAGCACCTCTACCTCGATCACCTCACGATCATCGGCTCTGGCCTGGGGCACGACACCAGAACAATCGACAGCCTGATCACCAAGATCCGGTCGTTTATTGCTGCCACCAAATGCACGGTGTTTGCCATCTCTCATTTGTCCCGACAGCAAGGGATGAACTTTGAGAACGGCGATGTTCCAGAGCTGTCTGCTATCCGCGGCAGCCACGGAATTGTGCAACTGGCGGACACCATCTGGGGCTTGGGTCGCAAGCGCGGCACCAACTTGACGCAATCCCATTGCTTGAAGAATCGAATGCTTGGCCGCACTGGCTACGCAGGGTCCTTCGAGTTCGACGAAACCACCCAATCCCTCAATCACAAATGGGTCGACCCGGTTTTCCAGTAGCTAACTGGACAGACCTTGAAATCGGTGAAGTCGTCATGTTTTTCACCGGGGCTGGCTGGAACAAAGCCACCGTTCAATCACGCAGCGAACGCTCCTTACAAATCCTTTTCACTCATGGCTCCAAGGAAAAAAGAATCACAGTCACGGACACCCGAAACGTGCGCCGAAAAGATCCAAAGGTTGGAAACGAACTTCAGCAGCAAAGGATTGCTGATGCTCAACAGAGCCTCTTTGGTTCATGAGTTGGAGGTGGCCTATGCCAACTACCAGCGGTCGTTTCACAACGACGACAAGAAGCAAGCACTGAGATGGGATGGCCACATCCGCGCCCTGCATCTGGTGCTGGACATGGAGATCAACGATGGATGATTTCCCCAAGTGGATGCCCTGCACCTGCGGGCACGTCATGCACTACCAGCGGACACGGGAGTGCAAAACCATTGATGCCTCTCACGAGTTCAAATGCACCGGCAAGCACGGCTGCGGCAAACGTGGGAACTACCGATACATCAATGGTGAGTTCGTTCGAGCTGTCGCCGGCACTCAGCCCAAGCTCTCTCCAGAGCAGGCCCGTGAAGTGATGCTTTCACCGCTATCTGCATCACGCCTTGCTGCTCAGCTGGACGTTCACCCCAGCACGATCAAAGACATTCGGATCGGTCGTACTTACGCCAAGTACACCGCCGATCTGCGAGGTGTGGAGGTGAAACGAGAGCAGGAATACTGCACCAACTGCATTCACTACGACAAAGGTGCTTGCAGCCTTGGGTTCCCTGAATCACGCAGCCCCAGCTACGCCTCAAATTGTTCCGTCTACGCCAAGACCGAAGGGCGTTTGGCGCTTGACTCCACGCTTGCCGCCGCATGACACAGCCCACCCTCTACCTCGACATCGAGGCTGATGCTTTTGGCATCACCAGACGACACGAGTACGTCTTCCAGATCAGTGATTACAAGTTCACCTACGAAAGCAGGATGGACCTGACGATCATCGACCTGGAGCAACTGCTGGAACGACTGCAGAAGGCTGCCCCTCAGCACCGCATGGTGATTTGCCTGGGGCATAAGACCAACTTCCGCTATGCAGTCTTCCCCCTCTACAAATCCAACCGCAGGGGGATACGCAAGGCTGCTTGCTACAACGCATTGCGGCAGTACCTGTCTCGCAATTACGAGACTGTCGTCCTCCCTGGCACGGAAGCAGACGACGCGCTGGGGATCATGTATCGCCCTGATGATGGCGATCTGCTTTACAGCCCGGACAAAGATCTCCGCACCATTGCTGGCATTCACATGTCATCCAACGGTGAGCTGGAGGAGGTTGATCACCTTGAAGCCAACCGTGCTTTTTACAAGCAGGCTCTAACTGGCGACACCACCGATGGATACGGCGGATGTCCCGGCATTGGAGCTAATGCCAAGTGCTTTCAATCTGACGAATGGTTGTCGTGCAGGACAGAGGAGGAGTTCTGGATCTTTGTGCAGAAGCGTTATGCCATTGCGCACAAAACCCTCAAAGAGAAATACGACGTGACCGATCCGTTGAAGTTCTCACTAACCATGGCTCGCTGTGCTCGCATCCTTCGGTCTGGTGAATACGACTTCACCAAGGAACAACCAATCCTTTGGAAGGGGCCCGCTACAACGGAGTTATCTACGGCTCCGTAATGATTGAACCCATTCAGCTGACTGACGCTGCCACCTATTACAAGAAGGAGCCACAGCAAACGTCAGCATGGGAATGGCTGCAGCAGCAGCAAACACCGGAGGTGATGGCTGAGTTCGCCAAGAAATACCGCGACAAAGCTGTCACCATCAAGCCGCAAACCCCTAACGCTGGCTACATCACGCCAGATCTGATGTCGGCCATCACTGGCCACCCTGCAGATTCGTTTGATGCCAGCTTCTGCAACGACTTCAACGACATGCTGGAGTCCACTGGCTTCGACCAGCACCTGGACGCCATGCAGATGCTGATGGCCAACCTCTGCCATGAATCAGCAGGGTTCGTCTACATGAAGGAGATCGATGCGGGCCACTACCTGGAAGGCAGAACCGACATCGGCAACACGCTTCCTGGCGACGGGCCACGCTTCCGCGGTTGCGGTCCACTGCAGGTCACAGGCCGGGCCAACTTCCAGGCCAGTGCTGACTGGCTCCGTGATCACCGGGGCATCGACGACGGCAAGATCATGGACCTTGGCACCGAGTACGCCGCCGAGCACTACCCCTTCACCATTGCCATTCCATGGCTGCTGAATAACGACCTGCTCACCGTCTGCCTGCATCAGGGATTCGACGCTTGCTGCGTCAAGATCAACGGCGGCTGGAACGGTTACGACGATCGCTGCAAGTGGTACGCCAAGTGCCAGAAGGTGATGGCGTAGATACCGTTGGGTGTCATCACCCGGGAGCCCCCGCCGTGGTTGGAATCGCTCGTCTCCATGCCTATCAGAAAGGCGTCTTCCATTTGGTCGACGTCCCCGTAAAGGAAGCCAAGCGAAAGCAGCGGGAGCTATCGCGGCAGGGTTACGTCGTCACCCACACAGAAGTTGTGTAGGCTCCTGTCCAGGCGGCGAAGCGTAGTTAAGACAAGTGCTACGGGGCTGCCGCCCACCATTTCCTCGACCACTGGCCATCGCTTGAGCTGCAAAGCCCAGGTGAATCGTTGCCAGTAGGTCATGGCTTATTGGCGACTGAGCCTGCCAGCAGTCCTAACACTGCGCCAAGTGTGGTGTTGACGAAGCCATCGAACCTGTCGCCCAGTTCGGGGCACACATCCTGAGGACTATTGGCCCTGCTGCACATCACTGTGCCGTAAGAAAAAACGGCGGCTTGCCATGTAAGCAAGCCAGCCAACATCCAAAGCAGAAAGCGCTCTCGCCTATTCACTTTCCCAGGCCTCATTGATACCCGGGGTGCTGGGATCGTCAGCACGAAAGGTGCCATCAGGATTTCGTGCTCGCTTTCTTTCTGCTTCTAACTGCCTGCTACGAGCCTGCAGGATCTCAGCTTGCTCATCGACATCGAAGAACACTCCTTGGAAGTAGCAGGGGGTTCCTCCCTCTTCAAGGAGTTGATCAGAATCAAACCAAATCGGTTTCACATAAACGAGCATATTTCGGCCTGACATTTCTTTTGTCTTGAAGACTTGGTAGTACCCGGCCTCGTATGCACCTTTGTTGACCTTGATCACTCCTGACTTGATACAGGATGCCCAGTTGAAATCATCTAATGGAAGGCCAATAGCTTCAACCAGCGCGGGCTGAGTTGTACTCACCAGCTGATTGTTCAGGTACATCACCTGACCTGAACTCAGCGTTGTAGTGGACATTCCGTTAGCAATGCACTCACGGTTGCCGTCGTATTTGTCCTGGAAGCTGCCGCCTCCACCACCAACCTTTGCAATCTCTCCATCGACGTAACCCTTGGTCGCCGCCCATTCAGCGTTGCCACTTGTGGGATCTTTGACGTGGTAAAGGCCCAGTTCATTCCCGCTAGTGGAGATCAAGGTGCTCCCGTCAGCCTTGACACGGAAGCCTGTAGTTACGTCGTTGGCTTTATCCGGCTGCAGGGTATGGGCGTCGGTGTAAGCCTTGGTGATCACGTCATTCTTGGCCGCAGCCATGAACGGCAAAGAGTTGCTATGGCCAGCCTTGACTGAACCATCAGCATTCACGCGGAATGCCACCTGCGCTCCCTCATCTAGGAGTGGAGCTTCAACACTCACGACATAGTTTGACGCTGAGGATGCATCAGTACGTTTGAATTTGCTGTATGAGTCAACAGTGAAGAAGGAACCTGTGACGTCCAGATTGCCGGTAACTTCACCACCAGACAGCGGCAGATAATTACCACCACCATCGCCACCACCAGCACCGTTGATCTCAGTCCACTGAGGGCCATTCCCGGTGAAGCCTGTCGCATAGTTTGAGATCGACAGAACGTCGTCGCTCTCTCGATACCAGAGAACACCCCTGGTCGACACCTTGGGCTCGGTGTCTTGAACGACCACATACATCGGACGCGATGTAGTGATCTGACAGCGAGAGGAATTAACGGTTGATGAACCGTTGGCCCTGTTCTCGTAAAGCGCTAGCTCAAACTCTCTGACCGTCTGCTCTTCTTTGATCTCGACGCCGACTGACTGGACGACATACATCCCGAAGTCGTTTGAACCACGCTCTTGGATGACGAGATAGTCGCCAACCCTGGTGTCAGCCAGCGTGCCTGGGTCGTTGGTCGTTTCACCCGCTATCCCCTCGTCGTTGACGAAGATCTTGGTGACATCGGCAAACTCAGCAACGTTCCCTTCAATCCAGAACTCTGAAGTTTGGGGGATGCCAACGCCAGCGAAGGTGTGCAGCCAAGTGCCCTTGCCAATGCTGTTCTGCAGGAAGTCGACCATGTCAGTGGTGCGACCTGCTGCCTTGACTGCGCTCTCCGCAATGTCAGCGACGAAGTTGTTGACTTCCTCCTGCGTACTCAGAACTTGAGGCGTGCCATCTGCTGCCTTCACCTCAGCAGGCACGGTCGTCTGCACGTCCCTAGTCCTGACCGGGCCCTGGACATAGCCCTGCTCAAGCACCCACCCTTCAGTGGCTGCATCGCTTGGATTAACGAACTGAGAATTCCACTGATTGAGTTCTGCGTTGTACGTCCAGATCAGCTTGCGGCCATCAGGCAGCTCTTCAATGATTTGAAACCCGTCTCCGGGATGTTCGGGGAAGTCGATAGTACGAGGCTTGGAGATCATGGTCATGGTTCAGATGGCGAGAAATTAGTGGCGGTCAGGCGTTACCAGCTGCAGCCTCCAATGCCTCAATGCGTTGCAAAAGAAGTGCAACATCAGCAGTGGCCCTGGCAGGTTGGTTGCCGACGCGTTGGCCGTAAACGACTAGCTCGTCACCAACTGCGTTGACAATCTTTCCTTCACCACCAAATCGTCGATAAGAGTTACCGCCATATTTGATATTTTTAGCACCACTATTAACTTCAAGTGCTCGATAGTTAGGATCGTCTTTGCCTTCAATTACATTACCAGTAATAGAAATGGCTTCAGGAGCAGTACCAAACGGAGCAACCTGAATCACACCTTCGCTAGGCATCTGACAAAGAATGTCACAGCCAGACAAGGTGGTGTTGTTAGCACCAAGTTTGATCAGATAGTTGGAATTGCTACCTGTACTATCTCGACCACCACGGATGTCACAACCAATAATCCTGTGAGGGCCACCGTTGCTGGTGTTTTGATAGGCAATCTCTTGGCAGTCCATATGGAGACCTGCAAGGTATGTGGCTTGACCAGCGTCAAACTCAAAACCTCTGTATCCAACAATCTCACCTTGAGTAATGTAGATGCTTTCGATATTAGTACCACCTGCTACCTGAGACTTGACGCAGCAGTTATACCGTTGGATATAGATGTTAACAGCATGGAAACAGCGAATCATGCTGTGATTTGATTTTGTGTTAACGATATAAACACCTTCAGTACCCGTTGTAGCTGATGTAATCAGGTTGTACGACGAGATTGTCAAGTTAACAGCATTAACACCACCAGCATTCCGAATCTCAAGACCACGTTGGAACCACCCTTGCTGTGAGTCAGTGGTGATCTCACTAATAATCTGCACATTTACAAGGTTAAGGTAATCAGATCCACCGATAACCGTTGAAGGGCCCGTGTACTGCAAACGGATTCCAGTGCCAAATTGTCTGCCTGGAATAGAGGCAGACATAAAGACCATGTTTTCAATGGTCCAGAAGGTGTTTCGGTCAGTGAAATCAAGTACAAGTAAGTGGGAACCACTACTCCCAACAAAATAAAGAATAGACTGTTGACCATCGCCAAGCATTCTAAATCCTTTGTTGGTAAATGAAAGAGTGCTGCTTATCCTGTATCTACCAGCAGGGAAGTAAATAGTGTCACCATTAGATGCACTATTGATTGCATTCCTGACAGCATTTGTGTCATCAGTAGTGCCATCACCTTTAGCGCCAAACTGTGTCTTGACGTTCTTGTAGGCACCACCTTCAGAGCCGTCGACAATCAGGTCGCCACGGACACGAAGGTTGCCATTGACGTCCAGCTTTTGAGTGGGCTCAATCCCAATACCAACGTCGCCGTCTGGTTCTATACGAGCTGCCTCATTATTTGAGGTGTAAAATATAATTGGAGCAGCTTCCTGATTAACTATACGAAACTGACCTGTGCCCCTGTTTAGCAGTGCAGTTGTTGAGTTAGGACCAGCGTTGCGGACAATTCGTAGTCCATAGTCTGTGTAAGTTGTATCACTTACCAGATCGATGTATGAAGCTCGATCGCCGCTTGGTGCTCCACCTAATAGCAACCTGGCATCACTTGTGCTGCCTGTTGGACCGATGTGTGCATTACCATTTACATCGAGCTTTACCGCAGGACTACTCGTCCCAATACCAACGTTGCCGTTGGAAATGATACGCATCTGCTCGCTTCCACCCGTATTCAACTGAATACGCTCCTTACCTAGCAGAGCTAAACGATTGTTTCCACCGTTATAGCTGCAAACAATGTAATCGGCCGAGTCTTTATCTCTAACACGTAGCTGATCTGTTCCAGTATGTGCGATATAAGAAGTGTTGCGTGTGAATTTCAAATCAGCTCCTGTTAGCTGAATTGAATTATTGGTAGACCCAACTTCCAACGGCGCCTGCGGATTACTCGTCCCAATACCAACGTTGCCTGTGCTTGTAACCCTAAACGCTTCTGAGGGCGAATTCGCCCCCGTCGTGTTAACTCTGAAGTCTTTCGCGTCTATTGTGAGGTCTACATATGCACCCCCAACCCTGTCATAATTCAGGATACGTACAGCGCCGGTTCCATCATCGTTAGGGGCAATTTCTATACCACTGGCGCCATTATCAGAGACAACTAGCTTCTTATTTGGCCCAGTGGTCCCAATGCCTATGCGACCGTTCTCTCTAATTAAAAGTCTGGTATTATCGTCTGTTTTAAATGCAATCCGTTTAGAGCTATAAAGCCTAATTGAAGCACTAGCATCACCGTCAACGCCAGATATGCCGTTCCCAGAACCACTAAGCGGAAAAATCAGGTTATCGGCTTTAGCGTCACCCTTGACATCAAGTTTGGCTGACGGCGTATTCGTCCCGGCTCCAATGCTGCCGGTCGTAACGACTGAGCCGTCGTTCTTTAGCTCAACATTATTCCCGCCTGTCCCAATCCAAAGATTTGTCGATGAGGTGTTGCCTTCATCCAGAACACTTTGAAGTGTTGGCTTTGTATTTAGTGTCGCCAGCTGTGAAGGGCTCAACAGGCCCGCGTTAGTGCTATTGACTAGAGGGATGACAGCGTCAAGACCCTGTGTGTTTGTGACCGTACCCTGGTTAGGTGCCGGTGTGTAACCGAGGTCGGTTGAGTAAACCGGTGTGAACTCATCCCACTGGCCGGTGCCAACGTTGTAAACCAAACGACTGCCGTCGTAGACAGTGCTCAGTCCTGTCCAGGTCGAGGTGCCAGGAACAGTGTTGACATAGAAGTCGCCGTTTTTTGGGCCGACGGGCTCAGCTGCAGTCGTCGCGTCGATCGCACCCTTGTAGGTGACGCCATCGCCAGGGTCTCCCTTGTCGCCTTTATCGCCCTGGTCTCCTTTTTGACCGATTGGAATTCCAAACTGGAATTGCAAATCAGAGTTGGCGTCCTGCGACACCACTGCCACTGGATCACCGACAACATTGCCCGGCTTCAGCGGGATACTGGTGACCGTTGCAGAGGGAGTCTGCAGTCCTGGCGGTGGGCCGGGAACACCCTGATCACCCTTGGTGCCAACCTCAACCCAAGCGCTGCCATTCCACCAATAGGTTTTCTGCGGGGACGAGGTGTTATCAATCCGCAGCTGGCCAACCTTGTTGACAGATGCCGGACCGGAGCCAACGTGCTGCTTAAAGGCAGAGTCGATCGCTAGCTCAGACATCAGCGTGGTGTCGCTGGTCAGAGCATTCGGGTCGTCTGTTGATTGGGTCTCTTCAACTGAGATGACCGGCTTCTGCTTGTCAGTGTTGTTGACGACAACAGGGGCGCCACCGCTGCTAACTCCCGTAACGGCTGTGCCACCTGAGCCAGCAAGCGTGG
>JAUEKY010283720.1:0-5000 GCA_031833965.1 Scyllaea pelagica
TCTTTAAAACAACCCCCCCCCCCCCCCCCCCCAATTCCCCCTTGTAACTGATACACATGTATAAATCCACAACACGTTGTTTTGCTGCAGCTGCTACTGCGACAGTCATCACCGAACGTTGACGTCTAGTGTTGTTTGTCTCTGACTCTGTATTTAATAATAACATCACCTGTACCACAATACGACGACGTAGATATATTGTGTATACGTACATCGTGTTTTTCACTATACGTGAACACGTTACTATTTCGACTCCTATTATTACAACTGTGGGCGTCCAAATCCAATTTAATACCCCGTAATAGCACTAATCTAATGGTAGAAACAAAAGATGTACAACCCCACCGACTTGACGGTGATAATCATCTGCTGTTATTTTTAGTCCACACCTGAATACTCACGGCATCTATCCTTCCGTGTGACGTCTGTTACTCGCGACTTAGCCACGGCACTGTGGCGGCTGCCACTGGTTTCACATCACAGGATGCCCGTCTTGTTTTCCTTGTCTAAAAATAACCCAGTATCTGCATCATCAAACTATGCAAGCAACTTAAATACGATGTGTGACGTCCACTCAGTTTTACATCAGAAGCCGCTTTCTAATATTTCTAGCCATCTCATTGGTCGGTTAGAGAAAACTAATACCAAATATAGAAATGGACGAAGGAACTCCTTTGTTGTTCTAGTTTCCTTGGTTACACCAGGGACTACTTTTCTACCGATTTTATCGGAGACGCCAAGCGGGTCGTATAAAATCCCATGATTCTGTTTCCATCATAGCTATTTTTAACCATTGTTCGCTCTCCTCTGCGGCACGTCAATCCGAACACTAACAGGGTCTCACTGCGCCTCTGGTAGGCTATCGATTTTTCTTCTCATGCCCCTCGCTCATGGCTTCCCTTCCTATTCTAGCACATCTCATATGTCTCTTACAAAAAAAAAAAAAACAAGAAGACACAAAGTACACAATACCATCCCCTATTTCAAGACACAACCATAACGAATGCGCATTTTCATTTATCATCTTTGCACAGTTGACATTTCTCATTTCCAGGGGTTTGGAAAATAGCAATAATACTTATTATATAAATAGGCGTATCACTATCAAGACTATTTCAAGTCATTATAAAAATACTTACAAATAACGTAAATCCCTTCAAATTAACTGACGTATACGTCACATGTACAAAACGTGAATAAACACAAGCACACGCGCGCGCACACACACACACACACACACACACACATACACCCCACATACACACCCACATACACACATACATAATGTAATAGATCACTGCTGCTGTAAACATGATATCCACTGAGAATACTCGAAGAGACGATGGTTCGAAACCTAATCCTACCCGACAAGTAGCAGACTACTCTCAGCTCTTTACCGACTTCGTTGGCGCACTTGTTTGGGCGTTCACCCGGAACCGGTAGGTGGCGGGTTCGATTCCAGGCCAAGATATACCTAAGTTGTAAAAACCGGTTTTTAGAAGCTGCCCGCCTGGCACTCGGCATTGTTGGAACAGAGCTATGACTGGTTGGCCCGATGTATAACGTGACTGGGTGATATATTGGTGTGAGTTCTCCGTTTATCTCTGTGTGGTAGCACGTTAACATGTCCAGAGCGCTCCACCGGTGAATATAACCTATGCAGTGTTAAAAACAGGAATGAATCCTATTAGGTTAAACGTTTTTATTTTTAGCTCCTCGGTGGAAGCTACTTATCTGGTCTAGGAAAAAAAACACGCACAAAAAAGTCGCGGGGGTTGGCCGGGGGAGGGGGGGGGGGGGGGGGGGAGGTCCTTAACAATTAGTGAATCAGTTGTACACAAAGTAAAACAAACAACAACGACAACTGTCTGGAATGGTCAAATAAGTAAGAACTTCTCCACGTCGCCTCAAAACACATGAAAATAAATACATATTGTTATAACATGCCATGAAAAGATGGAAAGAAGAATGCGTTCGAGGACACGGCAAAGCAACAAACGTAACAAAATCAAATCAGACTTTTACATACTTCTACTTCGAGCGTAGAAACAAAGACTTTTACTCATCAGAGATTGGAAGGGGGTTTTCAGACCTGACTCAGGACTGGTCATTGAAAAAAAAAACCCAACAAAAACACCTTGGCTCCAATACAGCGCAATGTCTATTATTGATATTAAACTAAAGGTGCTCAAAGCTCTTTACAAGGGGACCCAAGCCAACAACAAGAAGAAACAAATAGGACGAAGAATCCTGCCTGCCACTGCTAGGCGCTAGTACATACATTTTTTTTTCGGATAGAGATAACGCGGTAAACGACCAGGTAACCATTTACACCTGAGTGGAGTGGGAAAACGTGAGTAAAGAGCCTTTCCAATAACTCAACTTTACGCCGTCACTGAGGAATATCAAACCTGTGACCACACGGTCATAAGACCTAGAGTCTACCACTAGACCACAAAGCCACACGTAGGTTGATTAGCTCCATCTCAAGAAGATAATTTATTGAGAAGGCACGCAGGATCACCAAACGTCATCTCCTGTCTATCCCTTAATATTTATATGCCCTGATTCTGACGGCTATCCCTTCACAGTCACAGTGAGAAGAGAAGCATATCCGATCCTGACAGATTTTACTTCATTGGGCCCTGTTACCGCCAGGGAAAAAAACAACAACAATAAAACAAAAAAATCCCGAAAGGACACGAAAGACCTCCTAGTTTTAGGCTTAGGTTGGGATTGGAACAATGAAAATGAAAAAAAAAAGTTTCAGTACGATGTAAACATGGAAATTTTATGGAAACTCTGAATTGATTGTGGTTGCTAGACCGGAAATTTCCAAGCGACCCAATTTCTACCCCTAACTCTCCTGTCTTTACCGGAACCTGTGTCAAGTTCCGGCAAGCACACGCTTTTGCGCTGTTCCCGGAACTGTATCGCCAGGGATTGCTTTCTTTCCAAACTATGTACACTGTGTTGTGCTTGTAACTTAAGCTTTATTATTACACATTTGGTGTGTACATATCTTTTGCTGCTGTGGAAATTGTGGCTGTTAGCGTGTGCTGAGATGACTTAAAATGTGTTGGAAGCGCATTAACAATAAAACGAAAACTTTATGGAAACCAACACGAGCAGAGCGGCGCATTGGTTGTATCAATACTCATAATATATGCACACACACACACACACACACACA
This sequence comes from Scyllaea pelagica, assembly GCA_031833965.1. NCBI lineage: Eukaryota > Metazoa > Mollusca > Gastropoda > Nudibranchia > Scyllaeidae > Scyllaea > Scyllaea pelagica. The sequence continues at coordinate 3,194 of JAUEKY010283720.1, forward strand.
CAGACACACACACACGCACGCGTTCGTACACACACACACAGAGAAATAGGCAGACAAAGCAAACACTAAACAAATAAACAGATACGTAGATGGAAAGAAAGATAGGCTAGATAGATAGATATAGATAGAGTGTGAAAAGAGAGAAAGCGAGGGAGAAAGAGAGAGGGAGAGGGAGAGAGAGAGAGAGAGAGAGAGAGAGAGAGAGAGAGAGAGAGAGAGAGAGAGAGAGAGAGAGGAGGAGACAGACAAACAGGTTTTATTCATCCCCTAGTTAGCAGCAGCAGTAGTAGTAGTAGTAGTAGTAGTAGTAGTAGTAGTAGTAGTAGTAGTAGTCGTAGTCGTAGTCGTAGCCGTAGCAGTAGCAGTAGCAGTAGTAGTAGTAGAGAAAGAGAAGTATGACATTCATAATACATACTCATCGTCATTTCATTATCCAGTACCCTTTTACCATTTCAGTGTAGGGCCGATTCTCATTGAGACGGAATTTCTCTGGATCGTGCCATTAAGCCAAGCAGGTGATTAGCTCACTGAGAATAATAATACATACTGCATTGTCTTAACCTTAAAACAATAGTATGTAGCAGTGGCAGTGAATCCACTGAAGTAGGATGAGCATTGCCTCTCCCCCAAACCCCCCCCCCCCTTTTCCCTCCCATGATAAGCACCGCCGGATCTATTCTAATGATAGTAGTACGTAATTCACACGGGCTTCAAGTTGAGGAGGCATATATACCTCTTCCATCCGGCTTTGGACCAAAGATGACAACAGGCACCAAACTCTACTATAAGACTACCAGAAATAGATGATAATAACTTTACTCCTTACTACACGGAGAATCACCACAACCGCTTCCCCCATCGCGGCCCCTTGTCAAGGCTTTTGTGTTCAAAAAATGGCTACTATCTTCGTTTGAAGCCCGAGGGGATATTTCGGGACTAATTTGGGACCAGGTCTGTTGAGCCGTTCCTAAAATAGACACGTCTCCGGCCAAGTTTAGACCGTAAATCTATAATCAGAGCCCCCTCTGCCTCTCTCTGCTGCTGGATTTAGACTTAGACGCGAGTTCGATGACTGGCATTCTCTCCACTCTTCACAGCACCACCAGCCAGCCAGCCAGGCAGCACCAATAGGCCCTTGTCGTCTGCTCCGCTGGTCTGCTGTACTGTGGTGGTCTGTCCAAGGGTTTCCAGCTTGGCAGATTTTCTACCAAATTAATTTTTTTTCGTCTTTTTCGTTTGGAAGAACTTGGAACTTGAAGTCATCTGGCAGGGAAAATTATGTCCCGGCAGTCTTGCAGATTTTTGGTAGATTGCATTTATTTTACTTTGAATTGACATTGTAACCATAGTAACATTTCTTTATTTTGATGTAGATTGGATAATTTCATCTCCATGTTGCACTAATCACTGAAGTCATGATCATCTAGAAATGTAGCTACACTATTATCTATACCATGCATTTCACTTTTTAATGGTAAAACGGATCTATATATCAATGAACTTGTATCTATTGTCAGTCATTTCGAAATAGTTTGATAGATTTTTGTCGTATTCGCCAGATTAAGAAAAACAAACAAAATGGCAAAATGGCTTAAAATAATCTGGCAGTTCTGGTCTATTGCTGAGAAGGGTGGTCGAAGACGGACACACACACACACAAACACACAAACACACAAGCATATACACACACACACACACACACACACACACACACACACACACACATGATGATGTAGCAGCTATTTTTCGCCTCACGACCACACTGATGTCATAGCTCACTCACACACAAACACAAACACACACACAC
>JAUEKY010283720.1:7500-14003 GCA_031833965.1 Scyllaea pelagica
CTTACAAAGTACTTTTATTTAAATCTGGCAGCGAAAAATGTTTTCATACAATGGGCATGGTACGATTTGAAGAGTAACAATAATGATGATGGTAGTGATGATGGTGTTGATGATAGTGACGATCTTGATGATGAGGAGGTGGAGGGGGAGAAGGAGGATTAGGAGAATGATGATGATGAGGACAATAATGATGATGATGATGGTGATGGTAAAAACGACGATAATACTGATGAAAATAAGGATGACAATAAAAATGACGAAATGATGATGATGATGGTGGTGGGGGTGGTGGTGGTGGGGATGATAATGATATGATGAAAATGATGCTGCTGAAAGTGAAAGAAATGAAGGTGATGGTGATGATTATGATGATGATGATGATGATGATGATAAGTATGATGATCAAAGCAGTAAACACTGGACTTACCCCCTTTGCCTTTGGAGATGAGGTTCCTGGCCCGAAGAACTGGATGGAGAGAAAGAGAAGGATACACACATTAAGGCGTATGCTCTGCATTGTTATTGTTTTTTTTTTCATGGTACATTTGAAGAATATAATTTTGTAAATCATCAGCGAACATACAAAATTGGTTGTTAAATTAACGGCAATTCATCACTCGAAAATGTTGGCCAGTGTTTATATACACAATTCGACAAAGAGGTGCAGGTTTTGCTTGGAGTTTGGTGTAAATGTTGCAGCTCCTCGTCAGATTCTTTGCCAGCTGTCAGAGACCACATGATAAGGACTTGCGGATTGAACAGGAGTAAATTAGATAAAATATGCCCACCTTCTTTTAGAAAACGTAAATGAATTCTTAGTTGATTGCAGAGCGTCCAGTTAGGGCTGGTTCAAGACACATATATTATTACATACGGTGGCAAAAAAATGAAGTCACACTAACCGAACATTTCTACACAACCTATAACAATGAAGCAGAAAGAAGCTGTTTTGTTTTCAGAATGATATCCTTCCTTGCGCACAGCTGGCCTTGTTTGATGTTACTGAATTAACCATCTTAACTATGGCTGCGAGGTATGGGGGTTGCTAAATAAATGTGACCCAATGGAACGTTTTTATATACAGTACATGAAATCGATCTTGTGTGTCAAGTCAAGCACGCCAAATTGTTTTGTGTGGTGAATTTGGCGTTACACCCTTGCATATTGAAAGACAGTTTAGGGTTTGAAGTATTGGATAAAAACAGTGGGTCAGGGGGAAATATTAATCCTTGTTTGATTCGGAAAGTTTATGATGAGTTATTAATGTTAAGTGTATTTAAGCCAAATGCCATTACGTGGGTAACACTTGTCAGGGGCCTCTTGTTTAATTGCGGTTTGGATGTATCAGTGTGTGCTTGATAAATCTTGCCCGTAGAGACTCTGCCTTTAATGATTTGATATTATGACCTACACACGTGTTGGATAAGGGCTTCAAACGTTTCTTGACGTCGTCGTCAACGTCGTATTACTGTTGTTGTTGGTGGTGTTGGTGGTGTTGTTGTCGTTGTTGTTCCATTATTTCAAGTTCTAAACATCAATCTGGAGACCCACACACGCCGCTAACTTACCCCCCCCCCCCCCCCCCTCCTGTTTTTCCCTCCAATGTTTGTATCACGAACCAACCAGAATAGAAATCAGCGTCTAATGTGTCACCTGTAAAAAATGCCACCTGCGGCGAGAGAGCCATGAGTCGGGCAAATTGTGATTAAGTGTCAACTTGGCCCGGCATGCGGGTGGGAATCATGTTCGCTAAACGCTAAGCCCTAGCGGTTGTTGTGTCGGCTGTGGATTAAACGGTCATAAACCCGTAGTGCGGGGCCGGTCAAGGCAAACAAATTATTATGGCTCCCTTGTGAAGAAAGGCCTCACCACGAAGCTGAACGGAATTAAATCATAACAGGTCATGTTAGTTTTCTTTGGAGGTGATCTATCTAGATCGAAGCTTTTGAAGTTTGAAGTCAACGCCTTCGTTCGAATGGGTTCGTCAGTTCAAAGACTTGGCGTTGAGAAAGCTTCGATATGAAAAGAGTTAAATGATAGATGTGGCTTTTATGGACAACTTGATCTACAGACTCATAGATGTGGGAAGGTAGCTGATACACACACACACACACACACACACACACACACACACACAGACAGTAATAATGATGATATCATCTTGATAGATTAACACCAACAATCATATCTATAGATTTTTTATCATCCTCAATTCGAATTAATTTATCAATTTGTGGTAGTTTGTTATTAGATTTGGGAATGAGAGATATTCCTTGATGTTATCATCCATATTCTATTGATTATCGAGGATGGAATTTCGAGATAAGAAAAGAATCTCCTTGTCAGAACGATGCTAGCAGATTAAGTTAACTCAGATGGCCTCTCATGTGTTTTCAATAACACTGGTCTTATCAGAAAATACATAAAACTGCATGATGATAAAAAGATTTGAAACCTTACTTGGTTTCATGGCAGACAGAGAATATTTACAGCGTGTATTGATCGCTTCTCAAGAGACACGTCATGACCACCCCATTTTACGGTATCTTTTTCCTGGAGTTTCAAGGCTCATCTTGACGCTCAGTTCATTTTTGGGCTCCAGGAAGAAAACAAATCGTCAAGATGAGTCGTAACAGATTCAAGGCGTCCATCTCTTTCTATTTCAGAATAATTGCTTGTATCATATCAATTCCGCAAGTATATTTTCTATTTCCTTTCATCGGGATCGGCTGTGGACAAGTTCTTGGCCATTCAGAGACAAATGGCTCCAAGATGTCTCCTACAAATCTTGCAGTGCAGAGTTCATTTCCTGTCAAATATGCCTGGAATGACATTCCTTTTTTCTTTGAGGAGCTTTTAACCTGTGGTTGGACATCGGTTGTGCTTTTGACTGATAGTGATAATCTTAGACTGGCAACTATGGTTTTAAAACTAATGAAAGATTTTTCATTTCCTTTTATTCATTATGACCATGTTGACGTCATGGACGATACGGGAATAGAGGCAATAGTAAGAATGCTCTACGTCCAGCACAGGCAGTGCCATTTCATCCTTGTGGTCACTGATCCAGAGCGCATCATCACGAACGCTGAGCGGGCTTTCCAAAAAGAGAGCACGACCCGTCTGTCTGCAATGGCGCATCGGTCGTCGTGGATAGTAGTGATATCTGCACCATCGACTTACTCTCCGAGCTGGAAAAGGCACCCTGTCTTTTTTGACAATGTGGCATGCGTCTATTTTGACAAACCCGGGGGCTCAAAAATAATCTCTGTGAAGACTTTTACATATATGTGGCGGAGAGGAAGAAAGCGAGAATTGGAAAAGGTCAATTTTTCCAACAGTTCAAAGAGTTGTGCTTTGTTTCCAAACACAAGATTCGGGATGAACCAGCGCCGACTGCAGGTACTCGCTAAATCTGACTGGGGTTCATCTGTCCGTGTAGTGGATGGAACTTACCAAGGTTTCACAGTGGATGTTATAACGCGTCTGGCACATGCAATGAATTTCACGATTGTGTTATTGCCAAATACTTCAGAGAATATGACTTGGAGAGAGTACCTCCAGCTTTTATCGGAGGGCAGCTTTGACTTTAGTCTTTGCTTGTACATTGCATCTGTGGACACGTCTTTAAATTATGATGTCACCTACCCAGTCGTGTTTGATTTTGTTACGGGTATTTACAGAGTTAACCCTGAGATTGGCCTGAAATCAGCTATGATGTTCCTTTTGCCATGGGGATTAGAATTATATCAGAACAGCTTGGTGGCATTATTTTGGACAGCTTTCTTGGCCACAGTCTGCGATCTTTTGTCCAAAAAGATACTTGGTGTAAAATGCGAAGACTCATTGCTTAAGAGTTTGCAATTATTGCCCCCAGGACAAACCCCACCAAACCAATCAAAGTGCAACCTGAAAATGATTAAAGAAAAGGGCGTGTCGGACATGATACGCTTTTCTAAATCTTATATATATTTTTTGTGGGTATTTTTTGTCTCGATGGTCGGTCAAGGCGTTTTTAAGAAACCACGAAGTATGTCTGTTCGTGTCCTAATCGTAGCATGGAGTGTCAACATCATCCTACTGTCCTCGCTTCATACCAGCAGCATCACAGCCCAAGTGGTGGCAGGAAAGAAGAGCCATCCATTCACCAACTACCACTCCCTAGCCCGCAGCAAGGACTGCACCGTGGCCACGTTCCAGGCCCTGGATTTCCTCCGTCCGCTGAACGAAAGTCTTCGAGGCGATGTCGAGCTGTTGCACAAGATTATCTACCTGCCGTACGACCATTGGGATGATATGATGAACCGCCTACAGCACAATACTATCATCATTTACCTGGAGTTGTTATTTAAATACCAATTAAAGCTTACAAACCGATCTATTGATAAGCTTGTGTTCATGAAGGAAAAGCTTTTCCCGGCAAATCGAGGGTTCATTTTACCAAACAATTCCGAACTGACGGATGCTCTTTCGTGCAACCTAATCGATCTACACGAATCAGGAGCGATGATTCAGCTGTACAGAAAACACTTCGGCGATATCCCATCCCTGAACACAAAGGACCCCCAAAGTAAAAACCGAGTCGTCTATCTTAAGTCATTGGGTTATCCATTTGGCATCGTTTCTATCTTTTTCTTTTTTGCCTTGGTTGCTCTTGTTACAGAAATTGGGTTCTACTCTGTCCGAGCGAAATGCAGAGATGAGCGGAAGACAAGAGTCTGCTCCCACCCTAGCCATGACGTGGAGGACAAACAAGGGTCAAAGTATTTGGAGTGAACAATATGAAAATGGTCGCCAAACTCGTGATGCTTAGAGGGGTATGGTTTGTTGTTTGCGTTGTTGTTGTTGTTGTTGTTGCTGTAATTCTTGTTGTTGTTGTTGCTGTCGTCGTTATTGCTGTTGTTGTTATTGTTGTTAGTGGTGGCGGGGGTGGGAGGGGTATGGTGATGGTGGAAGTGTTGGTGGCGGTGTTCGTGGTAGCGGTAGTATTGTTATATAAAGCTCGTTATGCTTCCACGCTTTGTGTTGGTAGTGGTGGTGGTGTTGGTAGTTACAGAAAAGGAAGAGGGGTGGGGGTGGAATGGGGGGTCGTTTTGTTAGAAAATAATGTTCGTTATTCTTTCACACTTTGCTTTACGTCTCTAGATTTTGGCAATGATGATGATGGGGTGGCATTTTTAAAAAATAAAATCGGTTGTGCTTTCCCCACTTTCTTTTACTTTTCTACTTTTGGCGATCGCTGGACTCGCATGAGGACACTTCAAAGTCCAGCTATGCCTAGTTGTATATTATGTATGATCTGTGTCATTTGTTGTTTTTGTTGTTGCTTTTGGGGAGGGGCGTTGTTTGTTGTTGTTGTTGTTTGCTTGTTTTTGTTGGGGTCGGCCGAGCAGGGGGGGATGAATGAATTGAAGCTGACTGATGTCATCCTATCCCCCTTCTCTACACACACACACACACACACACACACGCACACACACACCTTTGTCAAGGTGAACAAAGGTCAAATGGCTCTCTGAGACAGGGCAATCGCCTGATATCTTGTTTGGGCCCATTTTTAGAGGGTAAAATTTGTCAGAGAACACCGATTCCATACTGGCGGTGGTTTATTTATTTTTTTTTTGTTATTCATGTCTGCAATGTACAACATAATGTCGCTTTGCATTGCTGCCAGACAGACTCGTATCAGCTCATGGATATTCCGATACTAATAAAAGAATAGATCTTAAAAACCTTAATGGTCTATACCTAAATATCAGGAGAATCTCTAATACGCACTAGCGCCTTTACCAACTTTCACGGTGTTTTCAAGCACTTTTTACCGCAAAAAAACGAAAATGCTCGGTTTTGTCACTGGGCATTGGATACTGGAGCCTGGCACCACTCTCCTGTGTCAGGGCACAGCCGATCTTTACAGTAAAGATGGGATGTGGTCAGGGAGATTCATTCTTGGGGGCTTCGTAAGAACTCCGGACTTTTATCTTTGGGAGACTCCCGAATCATCCAACTGCTATGGCAAGTTGTCTCAGGCAGTTACCAATATTCTATTCAGTAATTGACGCAGTAAATGTGTTCATTTTGTAATTACCCTTACTGTTAACCTCTTGCCGTTTTGTCCATCTTTAAATAAAAAGTTGGTCACAATAATAATCTGACCAAACCACACAGGAAAAGAATATGAAATTCTTTTTCGGGGAACGTAGCACGTTGTGTCGCCTCACAAAGAGATGGGAAAGGGGTGTCCGATTTTTTTGGATCCTGATGGTCAGACTCTATGCCAATTTGGTTGTTTGTGATGGGACAGGAGATTCAATTTAGACAAAACCAACCCTCTAATGTCGAAATGCATGAATACATGATTAATGATTATAAGCTCCTTGTGCGGCGATGAGTGAATGTTTTGTTCGATAAGTGCCAGACTATACGGTTTTCTTCTTCTTCTTCTTCTTCTTCTTCTTCTTCTTCTTCTTCTTCTTCTTCTTCTTCTTCTTCTTCTTCTTCTT
>JAUEKY010283830.1:0-14001 GCA_031833965.1 Scyllaea pelagica
TATATATATATATATAGTCCTCTTAATATATATATATATATATATATATATATATATATATATATAAAGCAAAAACATGGAATGCTTTCTTTTCAATTAGTTTTTATGTAGTTTGAAAGATATGAGCTGTGGACATAAGTTTTACTCATAGACTTTTCCATTTCTATCTTTCAAAGTTTTGTTTTTGTTTTTGTTTTTTTCCTCCCTGGTAGATTGAATATGTGTGTGTATGCGTGTGTTCATATGTTTTTAAGTGAAGCAGTGCCTTAGGTGAGGTAGCCATTTTCCCTTTTTGCTTAGAGAAATAACTTCATGTAGTCAGTTGTGATATTGCTGTTATTTAATTTTTCTTTGATCTTTTTATATCTTTGATATGTCATAAAAGATCAAAGATTATAGCACAATTCTCTACCACACATTTGTTTGTTACTCAATTGGAGGAAAAGAAAAATAAATGTGATATTATTCAATTTTTTCCATTATACTAAATTCAAAATTTTACTTTCGGCAAAAATTTGATACGCTCCTTGTTACCGTTATAAAGTGCCACACGTTTTCTATTCATTGTGTAGCTAAAAGTAAAAGCAACCATTTTTTTTCTAAAGCCAAATTACAATAAATACACTACTGATCCATCTATGGAGTTAAGTCTGTAAGCAGAAAGAGGAAAATGTTTGGACTACTGCACCGAGCACTGAGTATATGACTTTTATCCCTTTTTAAGATTGGATTTTATTTTTGCTTCATTGAAAATGTATTTTATGGAGTTATTTACCATTGCTATTATCTTTGCTACAATTTTCTGTTCATAGTCTTCTGAACTTTCTGTATTGCTAACCACCTTATAAGCATCTCTTGAAAAAGAGAGCTGCTTCATAATGTGTGCTTTGAAATAATAAGCCTATAGAATAGTTTGTGTAATTGGAATAAATAGCATAGTTACCCCAAACTTATGTCTTTGTTTTTTCATTTTGTATTCTGCTTTATATCTATATACTATTTGAATGGAAGGATGGTACGTATTTCAGTACTTGTTGCATAAGAAAACAGTCCTCGTAAATTTGAAAAAAATCGAGTTCTTAGCTGGATTGCAATGGAGGCAACCCATGCAAACATACCCTAGTTGTAAATCACTCCCTTGTTTTGACACCCCTCTAAAGTGAACTATTTTCATAGATGAGATTAGATCAGTCCAGTTATTAAGGAGCGGGTTTTTAATGATTGTGTTCATCAACCATCTTGTTCTTGTGTTAACCATTTCTCTTGCCAATCCACTGTAACTGTAAGTGATTATTGAAATATTTTTAATCCATCAAGATCCACGCAGTTTATCAGCCCCCTCGCCTCACTCCTTTTCTCCATTGAAAATCCGTCACCAATACACATTGGTAGCAATGTCAAGAACAGAGTAGAGGTACTGTGTTAGTGGAACTGATAAGTGTTTGCTTTTCTACATCCAGCTGCATGTACTTAGGCTGCATCCACCTGGTTTGACAATGGCATCTCACCAAAATGTGTAACCTGCCAAGTGGGCGAAGACAGTTGTAAAAACCCGCTTGAGTTGAAATGGACCAATCAGAACATGTTTGTTTTTGTTTTTGTCATCAATTATCAGTTCCCCTTTGTACCGCCCAAAGGCAGTGCGGTGACTTGACCGCAGAATGTGTCAAAAAGTACAAAGCCAATCTGATATCAAACAAAAGTCAGGAAAACCTTGAGCCAAGAGATAAAGACAAGCAGGTGGCTATCCCACTCTGCCTACTCTTGAATGACTAAAAGAAAATACGCATTGAGGTGTACATCTAGAGAGGTCAAGCAACATTTTAATGTAGCCTGGGATTGGACTTGCAGGCTTATCTACAAAGATAGGCTGATAAGCCACTACAGGCATATCAGAATGTCTAGTGAGAGCAAAAGTATCGCGGACAGAAAGCTTGACAAACCAAGGTTTTGTTTGAAATTGTGTTCTTAGGGGTCATGATGATGGGTTGTATTCTTGGAGGGTAAATCTATGTAGATAAAATTATGTTGCCTGAGAAATTGGTGTTCTTAGCTCAGGTGGCAACTGCTGTGTTTCACATTGCAGACCACACAAACATACTCTTCTTCTTCCGCTTTTTTGTACCAATTCCTTCTTTTTCTTATTAGAGCCTGATTATCGATACTATGATAACTATTTCATCACTCAATATGTGGACCATGGTAGTAATGAGTTATCTTTCTGCAGCATTGGGCCCTATTTACTGTATGGATACAATACATCATCACAGATCTGAACACTTGTTAACAAAAGCTCTCCTGTTCACTTATCAAATGAATATCTAATTCTGCTGGGTTTAGAGTGGGAGGCAATTGCAAGATACACCAATATGCCATATGCCTCGCAAAAAAAGAGGGAACAGAGCTTAAGACGCATTTATTTTGGTTGCCTAAGTTTTAGAAGAAATAAGCGATTGTCTTCAAACAAGAAAAAAAAAGATACCAACAACAGGGACTGAAACCAGGTGATTGGAGTAATTATATAATGTTAGATGGCTACTACTCGAGGATTAGTCCTATTAGTCTTAATTATTCTTATTCATCTTGTACACAATTGAAAATAAAGCCATTAGTTGTGAGGTTGTCTGTAAGCGGGTCCTTCTTTTGCTATGATGAGATTCAAAGTTCAAGCTTTCATACTCGTTGAAGGAAATTTACTTAGGGCAACCAGGGCTGTTGACTCAAGTGGTTGATTGTTTAAGAAAAACGGTTAAACGTTATGGTTTGACACCTGCTTCTACACAATTTAAGTCACATTGCTGGTGGAGCACTCAGGACATGTTAACATGCTGCCACATAGAGATAAACGGAGAACTCACATGAATATCTCACCCAGTCACATTATACTGACACCGGGCTGACCAGTCTTAGCACTGTTCCCATAATGCCGAGCGCCAGGCGGGCAGCTGCTAAAAAAACAATTTTTACGACTTAGGTATGTTGCGGCATGGGAATCGAACCCGCCACCTACTGGTTACAAGGCGGACGCTCAACCAAGTGCGCAAACAAAGCCGGTTGGTTGAGCGTCCAGCTAGAACTGATGTTGATTGGTTTTGGGTTGTTCCTGGCAGTGTTATACCCAAGATGCAAAAACAGGCATATTAGTAGCTGTCCCTCTTGGCATTATGAAAATAGTGCCAAGTGTCAGTATATAATGATTATATGAGATAACTAGGCATCAAAGATCGACAGATTTTTCAGGCTCTGCTGGAAATTTTAACCAAATTTCATATCCTCTGGGTTTTTTTTCCAACCATAAAACTGGTTGTTTTTAACAATGATTATCCTATTGCAGGAAGGATTTTTTATGCTATTCAAAGTCTAATTGTCAGAATTATTGTCCACTTCACTTTGAACTCTAGAGATAAATAAAGTCTTCCATTTAAATTTATATCTGTGTGCACCACACTAACCAGGACAACGGGGATTGGGGCTTTTGATTGGTGGACTGTACCCTACCTAGGGTGTGAAAGGCAATGATGATGAATTAGAATTTTATGTGTTTATAGAAAACTCACACACACACCCATTGTATAGGTACCAATAACATCAAACACAAGGCAATTTATTCATTTGACTTTTATACATGAACACTAAGATTCAATAAACAATAGTTATCAAATTTTTCACTGCAACAAAAACAAGTTCTCACCGATTATTGAAACCATCACTCATAAGGAAACAGTAATGTCAGCACTCCAAGGAAAAAATAATATGGATAGTTTAAGCACACAAAGGGCACCATAATTTACATCATTTATGTGTTCATCCACCACGCCTTCTTGTATAGATATTCTTTAGATATTGTTCAAATTTTGAGGAATCTATCTCTTTGGCTTGAATCATTGAATTCACAGCCAAACTTTCATCAAAAGCTCTCCAATACATGTTGATCCAATCAATTCTATGCCACCTGTTGATGAACAAAATTTTAAGCAGGTATTAGGCCTACATGCCTACATGCAAACAAAAAATTATTGATCAATTTTAAGATAAACAAATTAAGATGCAGAATTGTATCAAGTAATGAAAGTAGATTGATAATGAGAATATGAATATGATGTTTATATATCCGTCTTATAATCCACATGTATGTGTGTCATTGATCTATATTCACTAAAACCTCGCTATACTGCCACTGCCAACCTAGGGATTATTAGAAATCTGGCATTATAAAGAAATGGGCGGTATAGCAAGAGCTATTCCTAGTGGTCAACGAAGAGATTAACATTTTGCTGCCCTTATGATAGTGATAGGAGTAACAACGCTAGATGTAGAAACAGAAGAAATGGGGGAGTCTGGATGATAATCATTTCTTTTTCATGTGCCAAATAGATGAATTCATAAGCAAAGAGGTGGGAGTGAGACTTATTTTACCCAAATAGCTTTGCGCTGGCAGTACCTATAACAGGAAATATTTTCTATGTCAAATTAAGGTATGTACCCTGTGAAGTACTAGCCGATGGCGGTACAATATGTTAATTCACTGTTTTTATATAGCAACCAAACCATACCTCAGCAAAAAAGCAGGCGTTACGCAGGAATTGGCAGGAATGGGGGTACAATGGGGGCAGTATAACGAGGTTTCAGTTTTTCTACTTATACTTGTAATTTAAGTGTGCATTAATTTATCTTTCTTATATCTGTGTATGCATGTTTGCTTGTCTACCTACAACAGATCAATAAAAGTAGTCATAAAAGCATCAAACGGTAGTTTAAGAGAAGAAATTAACCGCAACATAGAATAAGCAACAAATGTATGTATATTTACAGCTAGCACAGAATCTTATGAGTAAAATGAGTTAACAAGTAAAATGGAGTTAACAAAATCTAACACAATTTATTGTCCAATAGCTAATAATATGTGTACTTTGTAATTAAAACAAGTTATCTAGATTACAAAGACAAAAGCGAAAAAAAATTGATGCTCATTGGGGAAATAACACCAGCATATTCAGGATGATCTTTTTTTTAATGCATGATAATGATATCAAATTATAGGTAAAAAGAGTTCACAAGCTTAACAAAAATTGCAATATCCAACACAGTCTCAGTATATTGTCCAAAACCAAAGTGAGACGAGAGGATCTAGATTGAAAAAATATGAGCACATCCGAGGCCATAGAGTGAACTCACTACCTATGTACCAAGTTTGAGCTTCTAAGCTAAGAGCAGAAAAGTATCTTTTTAAACACACCATGATATATAGAATTTGATTTTACATACCTAGATATAAAGGAATGAGGAAGAAGAAGAAGTAGAATTCTACAAAGAAGAAGAAGAAGAAGAAGAAGAAGATATGCTTGAATAGAAAAAAAGCAACTCACGAATCATTTGATGGTATTTCATCTGGTGGGATCAACAATGGATAGGGCTGCTTACATCCAAAATGGGAATGACTTGCAAATTTTGAAGGAACCGATCCACTGTGTTGTTCCGATTTCAGTCGTTTGATGATCTCATCACATACATGACACTCATATGACTGTAGCATATTTGGATAATTTACATCATCTCTTCTCCATTCACGACTGTGCAGGCTATTCAATAAAAAATTATTTGTAATCCCCTTTGTCTTATAATTAAGATAAGCATCATATTCATCATCATTGTCATTTAAGTATTTCAAAAAATTGGCAAGATGTTCAGGCGGTTCAAAGTCATCAACAAAAACTGTACTTTTATCACTGGGAATCCAATCTCTGGCATTTGGTGCACCTTTATAAATGGGAACGGACCCAACATGATAAGCCCGCATGAGTTTCTCTGTCATATAATCCTCTAGATAAGCATTTTCGAATGCAATATGAAACTTGTATCTAGCTATGAAATCCAAAAATCTAGGGTTATTCAGATTATTCACAGGATCAACAAACAGTTTCTTCCACTTTTTATTTTTGAGACACTTTCCGAATGAATCTATTTGGATATGTTTCATCAATTCTTTGACATAGCGATCACGATCTGATGGAACTTCACAATGTGACTGAATATAAAGGACTGAGGCAAGTTTCTCCGTTTCCTGTATTTGGTTCTTTATGTATGTGGGCAAAGGCTTTCTGGAAGTTAGATAATTATTATCTGGAACCCACTGAAGGGTTAGAGGAAAATCGCTCTCTCTCCTACATGTTGCTGTATGGTTGAAAAGCCGAAGAAAAGATTGGTGACAAAGCTTATAGTTATTCAATGGAGATTCTTCATGAAATAATGCCCATTCATGCCATGACTGTCTAGGCAATGGTAAATCATTAACAGATATATCTGTGCCATAGAAAAGCAACCCCCTGGTTCTATTGCTCATCAAATAATCTCTGTTAACAGTAGTCAAACATTTCCCACTTTTACAAGTTATCTTTGACACAGATTTTGTATCTCTGTAAGAAAAGATGCGTTTTGTCCACCATAGTAGAATTGGAGACTGAGCATCCCATCTATTTTCTTGCAAAGAGTACAAGTGAGACTTTAATACAAACTCATCATGATCATCTGCATCCGTGAATGAATTTCCAGACCCTTTTAAAACGCTAATAGAAATGAAAAAGCAAATAAGCAGGGGTTGTCTCATCATCATTTACAATCTTTAGAATAGATTTTTTTTCTTGAATGGGTTACAAATACGGATAGTCCCATACATAATCTAGGAAAAGAAATGAGGGAATAGAACTCAAGCTCATTATTTTGTTCAATGACAAAATAAAGCAAAGAAGACTGTAAAAATGAGGCAAAAAAAGCTTAAATCATTGTTCATTGCATTTGGATACCGAAAGATGTCATTTAGATCTTATAAAGAGATGCATTCTGTGTTTGTCAGCGCGAAAGATAAACTCAACAAACTCATAGCAACAAAGCATAGTTTGTTGACAACCAAGATGATATCGAAAGTAAAAGTAGGCTATTGCGATTCACTACTTTTTTGCAGATTGTTTTCCTGTCAACGTGGCACATCTGCGCATATACGGAAGTGTTGAGTAGTTTCCTGTACGTGGCACAGTAATCGTGGAGAAAGCAGCTAAATATTATCTTACGACGTTGAAGTATGACAAAGTGTAAGAATAACTGGTCTATACATTGTTGGTATGTTGTCGTATTCACAACACTAATCTTGCGTTTTACTTTGCTGGTTTTTCTCTGAGATTTTCATTATTTGATATTGATCAAAAACTTTTTCTCTCACCCTCAACCTGTATTTGCAGAAACGAAAAACGTAAATAAATCTGTTCTTTCAACAACCAAGGCCGGTGTGCCTTCCGGATGGAATAATTTCTAGTGGGAAGGAAACATAAGTGCATATATAGACGTGTATCATCTTTAGTTTTTTGCATTATAGATCTCACTTCAAAACTGTTTATTCCTCTTTGTGCCATTGTATCAGTCATATGTCGAGGTATTGTACAGTTGCTACTCTTCATTGATCCAGCTCCTAGCTAGCTATCTGGGCTTTCTTAGATGTCTAGGTAAATTTTGTTTTTGTTTTTTAAACCACAATTGCACTGTCAGACTATACATTGCCAGCTTCAAGACTAGACGTTGACTGTCTGTACACTATATTTTATTTGCTTTTGTTTTGTTTCTGGTTTTTATGGTTATTTTGGACCATACAATAGATTTGTTTTTTGTTTGTTTTTGTTTTGCTTTAAAGGAGAAAAAAAGGATAGTTTTGTTTTGAAGTGTTTATTTAGGGTTGATATAATAATAGTAGTATAACCTATTTCACAGCTCCAGATCCAGGGGTTAACATGCAGGGGTACACTTTTACTGGAAAAAATATCAAGATTGCATAATAACAAGATGGGTACCTGGATAATTGGGTGGTTCATGCATATAAAAGCTATAGAATAGTTTACTTTGCGTGCAACATAAAGCTTAACCTTTAATACGAGCCATATAATATTGATTTCTTTTAAATGTAAATAGAACTCTTCATGCCAAATATTATGGATGTTGAAATCAATTTAGATTCATTTTGGATTCTGATATTCATAGCACAACACAAGAAATTCAAAGTAATCACTAAGTTGTTTGTTGCAAGAAGTTCTCTTAAAACATCCTCTAAGTACTAGAGATAATGGAAACCTTAACCTTAATGAACCGTTGTGAGGTGAGCTCTCTCATGAAAACTCCATTTCAGTTGTAAATTTTTTGCCAATATATAGACAAAACCGAAATCCTTCTTTAATGCGAGAAGGATGTACTTCCCCTCTCCCTTCCTTTTCAAAATGTGTTTCAAAGAGTCAATGGAGGTTTTTTTTATGATCATCCATACCAGATAGCCACACACTCAAAGGGTGGTTAGATGTTATAGATCAATAATAATTCCCTTTTTGTTACTGAAAACGTAGTTTAATTGTTTGGAGCAAAAGTTTGTTGTTGTTTCTTTTAATGTTTGACTTTTCAATTAGCACTTTTATTAACAATCATTAGCAACTTGCTCATTCTATATTTTGCTATCCTAATAGTAGTTTATTCCTTTTTTGCACCTGAAATCCTTTCATTATAATATTAACAGATTAGTTGACAGGATAAACTATTTTCTTGTTTGTTTTCTTTTAATGGTTGTTCAGAAAGTACTTATTTGAAATTTTCAGATAGAAAGGAACTGAAGTGAGGGCTTGTGCAAACATTTCAAATGAGTGGGCAGTTTCCTTTCCAGGGAGGACCTCCTCCTATGGGACCTCCGATGAATCAAAATCCCCCTGCCATGTTCAATGGGTCAGATCATCAAGGTAATAATTGTCTAAGTAAGATAAGGTTTTTGGATATTTGCGTCAAGGATTTTTGTTTTGTTATTTGTTTGGGTTTGTTTTGTTTTTTCTCAATATCATTTGTTTAACAGCTTGAGACAGGAGACCTGTAGGAGATATGTGATTCCCCTTTAAATTGAATTTTATCCCCCAACTCTTTTGGCTTTACCGGTATTCTGTGAGGGTCAAGCTTGCATATCCTGAGCATAGTTTGAAGATGTGTGATCACTGTCTTTCCAAACTGTTTTGCTTCAAAATCACTAATTCTTATATAGTTACACCTTGATTTTAAAGCATTTGATGTGTTATAGCCTCTGTAGAAACTTTGTTGGATGCCGCTTTTTTTTTTTCTTTTATTCGGTGTTGATATGAACTAATTGGTATGACAGGGTCCTAAGACTGGAGAAACAAATAGGAAGCCTGTCCAATACTTTTAGAGCTCAGAAATCAAATGAATCCAGTTATTGATTTTGTTTTTTTTGCTATCACTCAAATTATGCCTACATGAAACAGTTTTTTTTTTAGTTTTTTTTTTTTTTATTATTCTTAATGAACAATCCTTTAAAAGAAAGCAATTTTCCATACACAGGAGTGCCTCAGAACTTTGGACCTCCTCAGCCAAATAAGGGCGGTATGCCAGGAATGCAGAATGGACCACCATTCAGTGGGTAAGTTTTTAACTGTAGTAATGGGATTTACAGTAACCAGGGACACTTGGTCTGCAGCCATGTAATATGAACTAATTCCTTTTTTTCTCATGCTACAATTGTGCAGCCTTAGGGTTTACTGATGTGGGTTTAATTCCAGCTGGGGACAGTACTCACTTTCCTTTTCCTCCACCTCCACTCCACCCTTTAAAAGATCAGTTGTTGATGAATACATGGTTCATAACTGGTGTAATGATTTTATTGGCTTCTGGTAGTAAAGATCTTATGTAAAGGGAGCTTATAATCAACAACCCACAATCGTTATGATCATGAATGGAAGGTTACCAGTGTTGCCGGGTTGTTTTTATTTTTTTTTTGGTTTTTAGTTGTTTTTATAATTGAACCATACTTGACTGCCAGCAAAATGATTGATAAGGATATATTTCTATCCACTTAAGTCACATTCTATGCATGTTTTATATATGGATGACTTATGAATTTCTTTGGTTTTATAGGGAGAAGATTCAACGGGCTAATTTTGATGGTTTCTTTGCTTTTATTTCACAGAGGAGCTAATTTATCTAACCAGCCAAATATGCCACCTGCAAATAATTTCCAGCCAATGCCACCAACATCACAGGTAAATCATTGTTTACTTTCATCACCTTGTTTAGAAGTTGTGATAATCAAGATGAAGTGTCTTGAAGTTTAAGACTGCTTCTTAACTCTGAATATGGGCTGTATGTAGGGTATATATGATAAAGGACTAAGCAGATGGTTAAGGTTTTTAGTGAAATTGTAAATCTTTCACAAAGAACTGCCAGATGGCTAATACGGGAAGATTTGTTAAGTACCCTTTTACCATTACAGTGTAGAGCAGACTCTTATTGAGACAGAATTTCTTTGGATCATGTCATTAAGCCAAGCAGGTGATCAGCCCACTGTGACCTTCTGGTGGTAGTGGTAGGATTTCGATTTTGCCTGGACAGCGGCCTTGTGGCCTACTCTTTTTGATCTTGAACTCCCAAGGGTTCTTTAACGTGCCCAACGTGCATACAGGACCTCCGGGTTTATCGTCTGTTTACGATAGGACTAGACTATAGATCCCACCTACCGATGTTGTAGGGATCAGGGGGGTGGTATACAGGGATTTTAGCGATAAAATCACTATGTGATTTTTGTTCCCAAGTCGGACTCAAACCTGCATCACTTCATTTTCAACGCCAAAGCTATGACCACTGAGTCACTGTGTCCCCCAAGTCTCTTTACTACAGGATTTAAAAAGAAAATTGATATTTAAATGACATTTCCAAGGGTGTGCTGACTAAGTGCATGCCATTGCCTCATTACAAAAGCCAAAAATTGCTGACTTTTCTACAAAACACGTGAAAACATTTTTTAGTTTTGTTTTTCTTTGTTAACTATTATTACTTCTTCTACTACTCCTCCTTCTATAATTGCTACTGCCATTGCTCCCAGATTTTATTCCTGCTGCTGCTTTTGCTGCTGCTCATGCCACCAATATCAGAGATAGCATATGAACTGGTTAGTTTTTTTTCATGTCAGATTAGGTAATTTGTTTGCCAAATTTTTCCTGCAAATCCTCCATAAGTAAGGCATATATGGTGTCCCTTTGAGAGGAATTGGCGTTGGCTCAATAAGGGCCTTGAACTCAGAACTGGAGCATGGGAAGGGTTCTGATACCTGTAAGCAATCAAGCATGAGCAGTAGTTCTACCCAGTATTCAGCATTATAAACAAAACACATTTCTAAGACTAACTGGCCTGTTAGATGGGAATGAGTGAGTTATTTGGTTGATTTTTCTGCTTAAATCTGTGCATTAACGGTCCAGCGCCCGCATGCACACACACACACACACACAAACCCTTCTTTTTTTAAACGCTGCAAGGGGTATCAAACTTCAATCAACTCAGCCTTTTACATAAAGAAGAGTTGAATGTTGAAGGCTCAATGAGGGTCCAACATATTCCTGTTGTGCACAAATTTGCATCAAGTTCTTAGGTTTGCCACTCTTATCGGTCATTTCCCCTCTTTTTTGTCCAGTTTGCCAACATGAATGTGTCTGACCCAAGCAAAGCAGGAGGACACCCTGGAATGATGCCGCCCCAATCCTATCAAGGACCCAACATGGCCCACACACAACCTGGTGTCAACCCACCTCCAATGGGCGGAGCGAGGCCTATGAGGCCCCCTCAACCTCAAGCAGGACAATACCCTTCGCCAGGTATGGTAAATCAACCACCTGCCGGAGGTAGAATGCCGCCCCCTCAAGGTGGACAGGCTCCTCCAGCTTCAATGGGCCACATGCCACAACCCCCCATGGGACAGACGCAGCCACCTGTGCCATCAATGGGCCAGAGGCATCCACCTCCTTCCTCTATGGGGCAAATGGGGGCCCCTCCCTCATCTATGGGGTACAGACCTCCTCCACCATCATCAGGAGGACCTGGGCCTGCACCACCTTCAATGGGGCAAATGCCCCCTCCTCCCTCCTCCATGGGGCAAATGCCCCCTTCTTCCTCAATGGGTCAAATGCCCCCTCCTCCCTCCTCCATGGGACAAATGCCCCCTCCTACTTCAATGGGGCAAATGCCTCCTCCCCCGTCTTCAATGGGGCAAATGCCCCCTCCTACGTCAATGGGGCAAATGCCCCCTCCCCCATCTTCAATGGGGCAAATGCCCCCACCTCCTTCTTCAATGGGTAGCCAAGATCCATCTTTGTATCCTAGCCAGCAACATAACGCTGGCTATCCTGGACATTCATCAGGGGTCGGACAGTTTGGGATGGCTCCACCGCCCTCACAGGTAATATTCTTCATAACAAATATTGAATGGTGCTGAAGACAGGGATGAGGATTTTTCAGGGTTTTTTCAGCTTGTTTACAGATTATTTTATTTTCCAAGGTCAAAAACTCTTTAACTGTAACAAATTTATAAATGAATACATCCATAACATGTTGATATTACAGGTTTGAAAAATTAAGTAGGGTGGCTTTGAGTAGTTGAAGCATAGAGTACTGATTTTTTTTCTTTTCTTTTCATTTTGAATTTTAACAATCCCCATCAATACACAAATCACTTGAAGGCCATCATTATACAGATCACATGAAGGAAAGAGTTTGGAATAAGACATCATGTGGCTTTGTGGTCTATTGGTAGACATTTTGGACTTGTGGTCATGAGATCACAGCTTTAATTCACCCATTGGAGACGGCGCAAAGTGGAGTCTTTGGAAAAGGCTCTTTACTCACGTTCTCCCACTCCACTCAGGTGTAAATGAGTACCTGACCGTGATAGCGTTGTCTCTGTCCTTAAAAAAAATGTACTAGCACATAGCAGGCTGCTTGTCTTGTCCCTTTTGTTTCATGTTGCTATTGGTTGGGGACCCCTTATAAAGCGCTTTGAGCACTTGGTTCACTTTGGTGCATTCCAGTGTTTTCACTGCTGAAAAAGTGTTGTCAATGAACTGTCTAGATATTTCATTGCTATTACACTGATCGGCAGAAAGCCCTGATTATGGAATCTTTCTTGTACTTTCCTCGGGTCTGCCATGTGAATCTACAGTTATTGGAAATTTTCTTGTTTTTCTCCTTTTTTAAACTTTTCCATGTTCTTTCTGCGGTCAAGGATCATCTATTTGGTTTTTATACAACCCGCACATGCATGCGTGTGAGAGAGAGAGATAAGAACTGCACATTAGACCTTCATGTGATATAATATGTGGTTGAACTTTTGACCCGCGAACCATGGTGACCGTGCTTTCAGTGTGTTCATATTCAGTGTCATCTTTTAAAAGCATACAACACGACATAGCGACTAGGGCCTATTGGAATTGGGGTTGACCTCACCGCACACCAGAATAGATAATGATCATGAAAATGATTTATGTTTGCAGACTAGACTGTAGAAGCTGCATGTGGTAAATGTGGCTGCTTACTGTGTGTAGGGTGTCCTGCTACCCCATCTTATATTAGTACTGTGTCATCAAGTGCAGAGATGATGACAATGCTCGAAACTGCTGTAAACTGCCCAAAACACACCTCAGTGAGATCGCAGGTTATTTTGTTGTGTGTGTTGTGCACGGGCAGGTGTGTATGTGTATTTGTTGAAGTGTATGTTATAGTGTGTTTATATTTGTGTGTCAGAGAGAGAAGGTAATGGTTTAACGCCTGCTTCAACACTGTTTAGGTCATGGCACTGGCAGAGCGCTCTGGAGGTGAAAGATAGAAGGAGGGAGGGAAGAGAGAGAGAGAGATGCACAAAACTACACACTTAGGTGTATACATGGTACATTCATATCGTGCAGCTGAGCGTAGATTGACCTCATAGCGTGACATATGTGTGTTAAGGTGTGGTCTTTAAATACAAAAAAAAATTATCTCAGTGCAATAGATTTGAAGTTACCAACTGTGGCTGGCAAGGAAGGACACATTAGTGTGAACACATTGAATATTGAGATAACCAGAAAACAGTGAGGCAAGGGCAATATTCTGCTTGAAACAATGTGTGCTAGCTCACTTGACTAAGAGAGAAAGAGAGAGAGAGAAGAGTCC
>JAUEKY010283941.1:0-14000 GCA_031833965.1 Scyllaea pelagica
TCTCTCTCTCTCTCTCTCTCTCTCTCTCTCTCTCTCTCTCTCTCTCTCTCTCTCTCTCTCTCTCTCCCACTCTCTCCCCCTCCACCCTTCTTTCATCCTCCTTTGTTTCTTTTCCTATCGTATTGAAGTTTGTTGGTGAGAAAAAAGGTCTGCCATATTTTCATACTGACAAACTATTCTGTATTTTAGCGTCTTTGTAGTACTGTATGTATAAGTTTTGTATGTAAGGGGGGAAAAAAAGGGGGGGGGGGAGCAACGAGTGTATAGCCATTCGTATTGTCGGTGAAGGTGAGAGTGCGTGTCTCTTTGTCTGGCCATCGGCCGCTTACATAACACCTCCTCCCCCCCCCCTTCCTGTATCAGATGATTTCAACACCATCCAAGGTGCACGCTGTCGGCCGTATTAAGTCCCTATCAGTTTTTTTCACACCTTAATTAAAGGTGCCATGTATTCATCGCATGTGCTGCGTATGCGCATGTTATTCCTTTGACCGGGTGTATGTGCGCGCGCAGGCGCGCTGCTGGGTCTCTTTACTGTAGTCTCACTTGTTGTCCCATACTTATCAACTTCACACCTTGCACAAAGGCCACTCACCCCAATTGGACTTCATTCGGACTTTCTGGATAATGCGGCGGGGGGAGGGGAGACCTATTTCACACTGAATTCATCGGTATACGTGGACAAATTGCACACTGAGAAGTGTTCACTATCGGAATTGCCCGAACTTTTCATTCTTATTTTGCAACAAATTAGGTCGGCCTCCTAAAAGTAGTTGTTCCCAGTTTAGGTTTTTGATGTGTGTATTGTATTTGTATGTGTATATGTGTCTCTTTCTCTTTATCTCCGCTGGCGCGGCGTTGATTGCATGTCACCTCGATAGCTCTGCGTAGATGTTTGTTTCTTGAGGGTTTTAGGGCGGCGCTATTGGCACAATTTAGGCCATGTCAGCGCTCGTCTGCGTTGATGAAGTAGTACATTCAACCTGAAGGATAGCCTTATCCCAGTATCATTTTGCTGAAATGAAGTTAAACTCACTACTCCTTTGGAAGACTGCATAGCACACCGGACAATATGGTTCTTGTAATTATTACATAGTATAACAATACTACTGATAGTATTTACTACTCTTCTTTAAACTGAAGAATATCAGGTGATGTGCGTGAATGACTGTATTGGTATAAATGAAATGATAAAAATGCGGGGGAAAAGGGGGAGGGGGTGGCCATTTCACCCTGGTTTTCAGGGTGAACTTCAAAAGATGATACATTGAAACGTTGAAAAGTGTTCACTACCGAGTTTGTGTAAACCTTTATCTGCCAATTTAGTGACAGCAGAGACTGCATCCTGTCAGAACAAAGTCAAATCACTACTATTGGCTTTGTAAAGTGCCTCGTGCGTGTTGAAAGTAAGAGAAAGCAAGGAAATAGAATGATAAAGTAGAAATCTAACCCTCAGTATAATGTGTGTGTGTCTGAAAAAGTGAGGGAATGGGAATAGATTGTTAGGTAGAATTTGAACCCAGAGCATAGTGTGTGTGTGTGTGTTTAAAGAGAAAGTGATTAATGGTCATATAGGATTTGAACTCCAATCATAATGTGTTTTTGTGTTTTGAAAGAGATAGTGTGAGAATGGAATGGTTAAGTCAACTTGAACCTCAAGCTTAATATGTGTTTTTAAAGAGAATTTTTAATAGAGTAGTTAAGTAGGCCGACCCCAAGCATAGAGTGTGTGTGTGTGCATGTGTGTGTTTTTTTAAAGAGAAAGTGAACAGTGTAGGGCTTGAATCCCAAGCACAGTGTGTGTGTGTGTGTATTTTTAGAGAGAAAATGAATAGAGTGGTTAAGTAAGGCTTGAACCCCAAGCACTGCATTTGTTTGCCTAGTTTGTATGTATCTTTGTGTGTATGTGTATTGTAAGTGGGAATAAGATGGTGAAGCCAAGCTGGAACACCAAGCATAGCGTGTGTGAGAGAAGGAGAAAGTAATGGAGAAGTATGGCTTCTCTTTGTGTGTGTGAAAGAGAGAACTGACACAGTAATCTAGGGAGGGGGGGGGGGGATTTAAAGTTATGTGTGTGGAGGGGCAGAGAGACTTTAGTATTATATTTATCTCATGATGATTTGGGGAGGAAGGGAGGGGGGGGGGGGATATTGATTGATTGACTGGTGCAAGCAGACAGCAGTTAATTAAGGCAAAATCTGGTCTTTCTCTCTCTCTCTCTCTCTCTCTCTTTGCTCTCTCTTTCTTTCTCTCTCTCTCTCTCTCTTTGCTCTCTCTTTCTTTCTCTCTCTCTCTTTGCTCTTTCTTTCTCTCTCTTTCTTACTCTCTCTCTCTCTCTCTCTCTTTCTTACTCTCTCACTCACTCTGCGCAATCTTGTCTATGTATATATTCTTCATCTCTTACAGAGTATACTGTTTTCATTGTTTATCCCACATACCTATCTTTCTTTATTTGCACATTTTTTCAATATCCTTCAATCTATTTCTACATCCCTCTTTTTTTCTTTTCATATACTTTGGCATTGAATTTAAAATCTTTATCATTTATGATCATGGCTCTGGCACTGAAACAAAACGGCGTGGATTCGAGCCCAATAAGTGATTTTTATCACTGTAGACCCTAGAAAAACCCTCTATAGCACTCCTCTGATCCTTGCAACATCAGTAGATGGGATCTAGAACCCTGTCCTATTGGATGTGGACGATAAACTTGTTGGTCATTTGTGCACATTAAAGAACTCTTGACAGCTAGAAATCGAAAAGAGTAGGCAGCAAGGCCGCTGTCTGGGCAAAATTGAATTCCTACCACTACCACCAAAAGGTCACAGTGGGCTGATCACCTGCTTTGCTTAATGGCATGATCCACATAAATTGGGTCTCATGAAGAGTCAGCCCGACACTTTAATGATAAAAAGGTACTGGTTAATGAAATGAAATGTTCATTTATTTCAGCCTTCTTTTTTTCATACTGTCTATAAAGTCTGCTTTCTTTGTCTGGCAGGTTGAGAAGCTGAAGAAGACAGTAGAAGACAAAGACCAGAAGATTCAGTTCTTGTTGAACGACATGAAAGAGATGGAGGAACGCCTAACTCAGGTAGAAGAGGAAAAGGAAGAACTGCAGCAAAAGCGTCCAGAGCAAGAGGAGACAGAGGCAACATCCACGACTGTCACTGAATCTTCAGAATTAGAATCTCTTAAAACAGCTCTAAGCACCAAACAAAAAGAACTGGAAGACAAAGAGTTGGTGGCTAAGAAGGCTATCGCTACTGCCAAGAAGCTCAAATTCCAATTGAATCAGGCGAACAAGTCCTTGGAAGAAATGAAAGGGGAGGTTGACACATTAACGGCAGCTAATAAAGATTTAGAGTCAAAATTGACATCTGATGTGCAGGATGCCTCATCAACTGTGCTTGGTGAATCTATGACATCTGATCCATCTTTGCCAGAAGATAGAGATGGAAGGAGCGTGGAGTTGAACAATGTCAATGGTGATGGACAGCCGCTGCAAGGAGCTGTAGAGGAAGAGATGATTCAGGCGTCTGCCAACTCCAGTCTGAATTTGTCCGCTGCTCCAAGTATGATGGATTCATCTTTGGAAATTGAGAGTCTCCAGAGCCAACTGGCCACGTACAAAGAATGTTGTGAAGAGCTGCAACGACAAGGACAAACCCAGACAGAATCCTTGTTTGATATGGAGTCCAAACTCAAACAAAAGCAAAATGAAGTAGATCAGCTAGAAGGGGTGAAAGAAGGGTTGAAGCTGACTGTCTCCGATCTGGAAGCTTCTTTCCAAAAGCTACAGGAGTCTCATGAGAAATCTCAAGAAGATGCTGTGTTGGTGCAGGAAGATTTAGAAAAGAAATGTGAAATATTGGAAGAGCAGGCCAACCAGTGGAAAACATTTGTTGAAGGTTTCAAGCAGGACATTGTTGTTAAGGATGGAAAAATCCAGGAGTTGACAGAAGAAAGGGGAAAACTACAGCAAGAAGTGTCCGATGCTGCCTTACTGAAAACTCACCTGGAGGAGAAGGATCAAATACTGTTTGATCTCATGTCTCAAATGGACTCTGATCAGGCCACGATGAAGCAGCTAGATCACGCCAAATCTGAACTGGAGAAAGAGCTGTCAAACTCTGAGGCAACTGTTACCTCTCTTAGAAGTGATGCCGAGAAACAACAAGCAAAACTGGAAGAATCTGAATCTGTCCTGCCGGAACTGAAAGCTCTGGTTGAGAAGAAAGATCTTGAATTGGAATCTGTACATAACAATCTCCAGCAGCAAACTGTCATCTCTGGTCAGCTTGAGAAGGATCTTGAGGAACAGGCAGAAAGCCATAGAGTTGCTCTGGAGAAGTTGA
Organism: Scyllaea pelagica; assembly: GCA_031833965.1. Lineage (NCBI taxonomy): Eukaryota > Metazoa > Mollusca > Gastropoda > Nudibranchia > Scyllaeidae > Scyllaea > Scyllaea pelagica. The sequence goes on from JAUEKY010283941.1 coordinate 4,359, forward strand.
CTTCATCGTTAGAGTCTATGCAAAAGGAGAGAGATGAAGAAACAGCCACAGTTTCAAGATTGAAAGGAGAATTAGATTCTAGAGGAATTGAGATCACAGACTTGAATGACATGGTGGCACAGCTGAGACAAGAGCTGGAAGCATCCAGATCCACAAAGTCAGACGAAGGTGAAGAACTAGCCAGTTTGCAGTCGACTCTTTCCCAAGTACAGCAGCAGATTGAAGAGCAGGGAAATTTGATCAGTACGATGGAGAGGAGCATGAGTGGAGAGGATGAAATGATTGGGGGTGATTCTGTTGCCCAAGGGGCGGGGGAACCCGATAAAGATCTTGTGAAGTATCAAAATATCGTTGAGGAGCTTAAGCTTGAACTGTCTGTACTGAAAGCAGAGCAAAAAGAAAAAGAGAGGAGGGATTCCAGCAGTGAAAACACTGATAATGCTACGGAGCAGTTGAAGGTAGTATTGCAGCAAACTCTGGCACAAAAAGAGGAGTTGGAAACGGAATGTGCTAGACTTAAGTCAGACATTGCTACACACCTGGAGGAATCGAGGAAAATGCAGGAAGTGGTCTCAGAAAAGTTGCATCAGGTTGAGAATGTTCAGACAGCTTACGAAAATCTGCAGTCCGTTGTCTCCGCTCTGACCAATGAAAAAGAGCAGCTGTTGGATTCAACAGATTCTTTACGAGGGGAGCTGGAAGGGATGGAGCAAGTGGTTTCCCAGCAGCAGTTTGCTGAGGTAGAGGCCCGTGAAAATGTCAGGAAACTAGTCAACGAAAGAGAAGAGTTGATTTCAAAATTGAAAAGTACAAAGTCCGAGCTTGTCACGGTGAAGGATGAGCTTTCAGTATTGAAAGCTGCAAACGCATCATTACCTGTGGATGTTGAAAAACCCGTGGAGTGGGCGCAAAGGATTGTTGAAGAAGCTCCTGTAGAGGTTGCGGAACAGTTCCAGCAGTCGTCTGCTCCCGTGTTGTTTTCCGATCCACCTAAGGGTGCGCAAAGTGAAGATGCTGCTTTTGCTCTCCAGCTGGCACAGAAGGAAGAGAGGCTGCAGGAAGTTCAAGGTCAGCTGGAAAAAACCAAGAGCAGGCTTCAAGTGGTGGAGGTCAAGTGTGAGAAGATGCTGATCAAGCTGAAGTCGTTCAAAGATAAAAATGACAAGCTTCAGACGCAGGTATTGCCTGGCTTTCTACTATGTTAATTAATTAGAGTAAGAGTAAGAACTCATTCCATATATGCTATATCTAACTATATTGTAAAGCAGCAGAGCTAAAATGCCTTTTTGGGTAATTTATAACTCTTTTTACAGGTTCAATTTTCAACCTTTTAAAAGAAAACTCTGGTTTCTTAACCTACCTGATCAGTCTTTGGTATCCGTTTGTCTAAACTTAAAGACAATTTGTTTGCACTTAGAGCAAGACATTTGACTTCTATGTAGATTAAATGTGCTGCTCTGGCAAGAAAAGAAAAGAAATAGATAAAGCAAGTAAAGCGTGATTAAGAATTGCAGATACTGTATATGGAAGCATTTAAATGATAGTTGTTTAATGTTATAGATTTGATTATTGTAAATGAATAAACAGTATCATTTTGGCTTGTTTTTTTTTGTTTTTTTTCTGTTTGGTTGGGTTTTTTTCATAGTGAAGAGTCGGGCGGTTCTGGTAAAAGACGTTTTTTTTTTTTGTTTTGTTTGTTTGTTTGGGGTTTTTTTTATCTAAAGATCATCTTACTCTCGTGCTAGGCACTCACATCACCTTTACTGTAAAACCATCATTGACCCAATTTCTCATATCAGGTATTAAGCTGCAGGAGAAAATCATGATTTTAGTAGGGAATATCTGAGGGTATCTGTATTTTTGCTTGAAATAAAATCTCTGGCTTTTAGATTTTTATTTTGAAAAGCAATTATGTCAGAATGAAACTTCCAATCAGCATAAAAGTGCTCATATTTGAATGTTTTTGATCAAAAGGAATCCAAGTAAATCCATATTGACTCCCTTTTAGAACATGCATAGCAAAGAAACATAGTTAGGCACATTAACTGCACACAGCTGGAAAACCTGTGACATGAACTGTTAGATTATGTTCTCGACACACAGCGAAACTTTAGAAATGCCTCTATCTGTAGGAATGAATAGTTTTGCCATCCTGAAAAATTGTATACAACTTGAAACATGTGTTTCTCAAAACAGGGTTTGCTAACTCCATGCACTTCAGTGTTTGATGACCTGGCCATAAATTGATGGATTTTCACAATCATGGTATCAAATTAAAGTTTAAGAGCTCATTTTTACTGTTGTGTATGTGGTTAGATATGTCTATGTCAAAACGTGACTGAATACCAAGTTTGAGAAATTGGGTGAAAGTATCGTTTCAGCTTGGGTTTTTTTCATGGTGAAGAGTAGGTTAGTTTTGTTTGTTATTTTTTCATTAAAAGATCTTCTTACTTTCTTGCTAGGCACTCATATTGCTGTGGCTGAGTACAATCATTTGTTAATTTGCATCTCTTCTTTCTTCTGCAGTGTTAGTTATAATCACTTTCACTGTTGTGATCTCTTAAAAAAACAAAAACAATCTTATATGTTGGATACATTTCAGGTGGACCAGCTACAACAGACAGAGGCTCTGAAATCTGGAGGATCTCCCCAAAGAGATGGAGCCCTGCGGGAAGAGAGAAGACGATTGGAGGAACAAGTCTTCTCATTACAGGGCAAGCTTAGAGAAGTGGAAACACACAGTGGAAAGCTTTTCCATGAAAATTCTACTTTGAAAGCACAGATTAAAGAGATGGATGGTGCCAAATCATCAGGAGACCTGCAAGGTGTTCTCGACAGGTTAAAAGTGAAAGAGAGTGAGTGTGAAGAGTTGAGAACAAGATTAGAGTCTCAGAGGCAAGAAATGGAATCCCTTGTTCATGAGCATAACACTATGAAGTCTTCATTGAAGGAGAAAGATGCGGGACAGGATGAAACGTCAAAACTCAAGGAGGTTCTGATGCACAAAGAGGCTGAATTGGCAAGGTTAGCGGGCGAATTGATGAAGAAAGGGGCAGAGGTGGAAAGTAAAGATCACCAGCTTAAATTAGAAGCAGAAACTAAACTGTCCTTGCTTAAAATATTGAGAGACATTGAGGAGGAACGAAATGCATACAGAATGGACCTAGAAGCTGAGAGAGATATGCAACGGCTGGAACATGCTGAGCTGCGAGAGGAGAGGGAGATCAGAGGTGCAAAGGTGGCGCAGATAACACAGCAATTGGACACGCTGAAAGAAGAATTGGATGTGGCAGAGAAGGGAAGAGAAGAGGAAAGGAAAAGAGCACTTGTTGCTTTGGCCGAAGTCAAAAGACTGCAAGAATGCCTAGTAGGAGAGGAGAGATTGAGAGAGAGGGAGTCAAACTCTAAAGCTGTTACAGATACAGAGTTGGGCTCTTTACAAAACCGACTGGCTACTTTGACCGACCAATATGACACTTTGTCGGCTGACAACCTGAACTACCAGGACTTGGTGTCCACTCTGACTAAGAACAACTCTACGCTCAAGCATGAGTTGGATGTGTTGAAATTCAGCATGAAAAACAGTGCACAAAGTGGTGAGGATGCAGATGCCAAAGTTGTGTCAGACTTGAGGCAGCAGGTGGAAGAAGTGGAACAAGAGAGAGACAATTTGCTGGAAGAATTTGAAGGACTGAGAGAGGAAGTCGTGTCCTTGAGGAGAGATAAATCATCTATGGGTCAGCAGGTCAATGACCTCAACAATTCTGTGGAGCAGCTGAATACAAAGATTGAGTTGATGGAATTGCAACGCGGGAAAGATACAGTAGATGGAGAGAAACTGAGTGGATCTGCTGTAACGGAAAAACTGGAGGAGGAGTTACAAAGTCTCAGGGATGAGTTGATGTCCAGCTTAGAAGCTAACAAATCTCTCAAGAATGAAATGAATGGCTTGAACTGGAAGTTGGAGGAAGTGACTGCGCTTGAAAAGGAAGTTGAGGATTTGCAATCTGAGTTGTCCTCTGCTGCAATGGAGAAGAAGATACTGAGCCACGACCTTGAGGAGGCTCGAGGTGAATTATCTGCCCTCCAGACTGATAAGCATCTGTTGATGAATGAGGTGGACAGGCTTGGTGAACTGGTCAACACAACCAGCTCGAAAACAATTACAGGAGCTGGCAAAACACAAGAAGACCCTGCCCAGTCTGGAGAGAGTCAGCTGAAAGTGGAAGAACTGTCGGAGGAAAAGGTAGCCCTTCAGGAGGTCATTGACAGTCAGAAAGCCAAAATCCAAGACTTGGAGGTGAAGGTTGGAGAGTTGGAAGAAAGCTTAAGGGAGCATGAGATGCTGCTCTCAAAAGTTAAAGAGCTGGAAACCGTTGTGTCCACTTTACAAGAAAAGAACTCAGGGATGCAAATCGAAAATAAAACACTGCAGAAGAAATTGGATAATTTCAATTTGAAGATTGACACTGTCCGGTCCCTAGAGGCTGATTTTGACTCCCTGAATACGGACTTCACAAAAGTGCTGGAGGAGAAGAGTGAGATGGCTCGGCAGATAGAAGAGCTTCACACTCGTATTCAAGAATTACTGGCCAAGGAGCAAGAGGTGACCTTAAGTGTGCAGCGACAGGAGCATGTCCTTAGGGAGAAAGAAATGCTGCAGCACCGTGTAGAGGAGCTGGAGGGGATGGAGGGAAACTCTATGGAAGAGAATACTGCCCTCAGGGAGAAACTGGACAAGGTTCAAACCTCCCTGCAACAGATGGAGTTTGAGAGAAGTTCTCTGCAGTCCCAAGTGGAGATGGCCAGGCATGGGGGCTCTCCAGGCCTCAAGTTCCAGGAGGAGCATGTGCAACTTCAGGACCAGTTTGCTCAGGTGATGGAGCAGAAGAACTCCGTAGCATCTGAGTTGAATCACGCCCTGCACAGTTTGAAGCAAGGCCAGTCCAGATGTCAACAGTTGGCCGCTCAGGTGGGTTTTATCCATAATTGTTTTGTTGTTGGCTTGTTGGGTTTTTGTCTCTTTTTGGCAAAGTCGGGGAGAGGTCTTATCTATTTCATTGTTACTCTTGTACCATGCGGTTTGTGGTTTATTGATAAGCGAATGATCCTCCACTTTCCCATATCACCATTTTTTTGTCCTTGTTTTCTGTACATTTTCTTAGGTCTGCCTCTTTTGTGTTGTTCAAGCTTCCTGTTCTTTTGTAGTGATATTTATAAGTGCTTATTAGCATTAGCATTTTAAAAGAAAAAATAAACAGAACTGTTGGATCATTAATAAGAAAAGAAGAAATGATTATTGTTGCTATCATAATGTTTACATCTGGAATTAGAGACTTTATCAGAGTCAAGAACTTTTAAATTGTCCCTGTGACCTAGTTTTTTTGTTTTGAATTAGTTAGAAATATCTCAGTCTGAGAGCATTTGGCAATTTTGTTTTTCTGCAACAGTCCCAACATCTGCTCTCTTTAGCATCACAGCTGAATATTGATTTCTTTCTTTTCTAAACTGAGATAACGTAGTTAAGCTTAATTTCATTTCAGGTGAGTCAGCTGTCTGAGGACCGAAGCTACCTGAATGTCCAGATGTCCACCATCTCCAAGTCGTTGCGAGAGAAGGAGCAAGAGTGGTTGGCCATAAGGCAGCAATATGGAGATCTGTATCAGGGCTACATCACCTCACAAGCTAAAGTAAGCCCAGATACTATTCTTAACAGTATCAAAATTGAATGTGAGCCTTGCATACATTGTTAGAGAGGGAAAAAAGTATACCATTGTAAGTCAGGCTGCAGAGAGCTTTTGTATATACTTTGTTATTCTGTAATCAAATGTAGTCAATAGACTTTGTGTACGTGTGTTTCAGCCACTGAAGTTATTTTTTATTCACTCTTCTCAGGTTGCAGAGCTTGAGCGTCGAATTGCCCTAGACTCCATGCAGAAGGAGATAGAGGAAGAAGAAAATGCAGCCGAGGCAGATCAAGGGCATACAGTGCACAGCGAAGAATCCACAGACAAGTGAGTATAGCTTTGGTTATTCATCAATTCAATGGTTTCAAAACTATCTACAGAGAAGAATTTGATAAAAATGATTAGTCTATCAGTATCTGTGTCTTTACTGCGGTGCACAGTGAAGAATCCACAGACAAGTGAGTATAGCTTAAAACAGTCTACAGAGAAGGATTTGATAAATAGAATTAGTGTGTCAGTGTCTGTGTCTTTACCTATTGGCAATACTACAGACATTTTTCAATCACCTATCATTGACATGATTGTATGTCAAGTTCCTGAAGCAATAGTACAGATAATTCACATTGGTATCGTTATTGTAAGTAAAGTGCCTAGATTGTTCTCATACTATTTGATATCCCTGCAAAATTGCCGGTGTGAAAGCACAGTTTGTTTTGTTTGTGGTTTTTTTGTTATTCATGTTTTGTCCACCCTCAAACAGTCAGATATTATTTCCCCTGGGTGTTAATAAAAGGAATTTAGATATTTTTTTTCACTATTTTCTATTTGTTTATTTATTATCTCTATTTATCTTTTTATCTGTAATAAAGTGCCAAGAGCAACACTGCTAGTCTCATGATTGAAAAGTGCTTACAATAACACTTCTTGTCTTTGCTTTAGTATCATGATTGTGGAGTACCTAGAACCTTTTTATTTTATTGTGTGGTGTATTGAAAATTACACACTTGCCTTTCGTCTAGCTCACTCATTTTTTTTTTTCGAATCTTACCGCAATATTTTCTATGCTATACAGAGAAGATTATGTTGAAACCAAAAACGTCCAAACCAAAAAAAAACCCTGAACCAAAAACAACAAAAGAATGTGTTTAGCTGCTTATCAACTCTGTATTAAGACACCATGTATTTCTAAATCAAAATAGAATGTAAAAAGTCATGTCCCTTCAGGTTTAGTTATAGTCACGTTTCACTGTATTTGTTTTTTACTGTGATGTGTGTTGACCTCTGCCCTTCAGGTTGGATCAGCTGGAGCATCAGCGACAGGAGCTGGAGGAGCAGCACAGAAACCTGCAGGAACTGCTTGCCAGGGAGAAGGAGGGCCGGGAGAAACTCCAGAAGGACCTCAATGATGCTCAGGACCAGATTCGCCTTCTTGCCTCGGCCAATGGCCCGAGGGAGGTGAGCCCTGCTGGAAGGGTGTGGTTTGCTTTGCTTTTTTCCTTTTTGTTGTGGGTTTTTTTTTTTCGTTGTGGTTTTTTTTTTGTTGTTGCTTTTTTGCATTTTTGCTTTTCTCATCGTATTGGTTTTGACTCTTAATTTCCATGGTTTTTACAGTTGAAATGTGTGTTGTGTTCAGCTATTTTAAGGCTCTTATCAATTGTTAATCGCATTTTGATAGGTGAATTAAATCAGAGTGTCTGTGTGGAGGCCACTGATCACTAAGGGTTTGAGTTCTGGGGAAAGGCATTTTGAAATTTTTAACTTTAACTTCTCGCTAATCCACTGTGCGCGTCGTCATATCTATCTTTTTACTAATCGCTAACACACAATGGGGCCGTTCATTTGAGGGGTGTTTTTGTCACACTTTCTTTTTCCAAGGCAGTATGTTTATTCATATTTTTTTTCATTTTATGCTGTGTAATATAGTATATCTATAACTGTGTGGTTATGAAACTAACACTGCCTTGTTTCCCCCACCTTAACCTCTCATTCTTAACAATGGTAAAACGTGTCCCTAGTCTGAACAGAAATGAGAATTTATCTCAGGGTAGTTAAAGAGTTAAACAACTCTTTTCACTCAATCGGAGTGAAAATTTGTGCATGCCTATTGGTGAGAATTATTCTTGAATATTTTAGAACAAGCCAGGTTATCACTACCTGTGTAATGAATGTATGTGTGGTAGTCTGTAAAATATCATTTTGTTAAGATTACGATGATTTTGATTGGGAGTGCTTACTTGGATATTCTTTATTCCCATACATGTAAGATCTGGCAAATTTTAATTTTTTTGACAAAAGAAAAAATACTTAAACCTTAAGAAAACTAAAAAAAAATACTAATATGGCAATAATGCATGCAGTTTTGGTGACATTTTAACCATGCTCCGTACAGTGTTTTTATTTTTATTTTTTAAGATGGTTGAAAACAATGTGCTTCCTTTTAGTTTTTATTTTCTTTTTTAACTAAGCATGATATCTGCAATAAAAATGCTATAACCTTGCTCTAGAATGTTTTAGCTCATTATGTTAAGACGGTTTTTTTTTTGTCTGTTGGTAAGGAAGAATCTATCTTTAGATAGAGGGCTTGGGGAGGTAGGGAGGGAGAGAAAGAGAGAGAGATTAGATTTTTATCAAAATTTTCTGGAAATAGCTAATCCATTAGACTATCATCAATGTTTAGGCTTTGAAATAGTGATCCTCACCAAATATGTTTGGGATCAGGGTTCAAAGGAATTGAATAAGGACACAATGCAACAGGAATTTTTGCTGAAGGATAATGAAATAGCTTCCTTTCTAAGCAATACAGTAATGGTATATGTCTTTACTCACCCAGATGCATGTTCAGTTGAATAAGGTCACCATATATCTATCAGGGTTTTTTGCTGAAAGATCATGATGGATCTTCATTTCTAAGCAGTTCAGTAATGGTTTTATATTTCTTTCCTCTCTCAGATGCGCGTTCAAATTGATGACGACGACAGGATTCGGGAGACAACAACCATGCTGAGTATGCATAATACTATGATACTCTTTGACACTATCGGTACATTGATTTATCTTTCTTTTTATACGACCCGCTTGGATGCCACAAGTTGGTACAACAAGGGGAAAATAGATACAAGTCCTCCTGGCTTGACTGTGGAAGTGCTGGCTGTGAAGTGTGCATTGGTAACTGGTATCCAAACACACCGATACTCTGGCACTATCTACTCCCTAGGCAACTGTACAGCTTTAACTTAGTTCACTTTTTTACTTTTAGTTCTAAGTGCAATAAAACAACAGTGATCTGTAGCTTTTTCCCCAAGAACTATATTGCCAGGGTATGATCGACTAGAATTATAAGGAGTTGTTTGCTTTGGGTTTTTTTGGAATATCATATATGAAATAGTGTTGACATGAAGTTGGGATCGTAGAGACAGCTGCTTATTAGCTCACACAGCATGTGTAATAGGTCAAAAGAATAGAGACAGAAATCTGACACCCATGCTTGCTTACATGTTGTATATTATAAGACATGCTGATTCAAAAAGCTATAGATGGATTTCCTTAAATGAAGCTCAAGGTGTTCTCTTTGTTTTGGCAATAAAGTGTTCTTTATTTGCTTTGACTTAAAATACGTATCAAAGGAAAGGAAATTGAATGTTGATTGTAGTGATATTAGTGTGAATTGTATCCATCGCTATAGTATGTTTTGTTTTTGATTGCCAAATTTGAGTCATAGTTGAGTGGCCATTTCATTTTATAAAGTTTCCTGGTTCTACAAATATAGTCAGTCAATTGTTGATTTTGACACTTTTTCCCCCTTCGTGTTTGCAGCTCGCCAAGGCATGGGATACCTTAGTCGACTTCACAGCTGGGTCAGGACCAAGAAGTAAGTACATAGCTCTCTCTTTCTCTCTCTCTCTCTCTCTCTATCCTCCTCTCTTTCCTCGTTCCTTCTTTCTCTTTCCTCCCTCTC
>JAUEKY010284052.1:0-13978 GCA_031833965.1 Scyllaea pelagica
ATGGAGCAGCTCTCTCGATTCATTTTGTATGTGCTGTGCACCTAGATCAAATCCTTACAGGGCAAGAGCTGTCAATTCTAACAGGATGTCTTATTCACTATCTCTCCACCACCAAAGATTCATTTTTGAGTGCTACTTATCTCCACAAAGACAGAAGGTATGTTTCATCTATTGATGATGTGTTACCAAATTATGTGAAAAGTGTATAAAGAAAAAAATAGAAACTGGATGTATCATTTGGAAGTTGATTTTCCTGTGATATTCAATCTTTTCAAATTGACTGTACTAAGACGAAAAAATCTCGTTCTTATCCCAAAGACTTCTAGACTCAAGGTTACATGGATAGCTTTTATCATTCATAGCATTGAAAGAAAAATTCACATCTACATCAAATTAAGATATGTATTGGCTGACCAGTAAAAATAGACCAAACAAAATCCCCACTGCGGATGAATGCAATGCAAGCACCAAATAGCCTCAAATTTGAAACGAAATTAGTTCAGCCTAACAGAATTGAAATTCAGGTTTTAAAATGAGTATTGAATTATTGCACATGAGACCAATATGACCAAGTATTAAATTGATGAAGATCTTATTTCCGCTGAATGACAAAAGCGTAGATTTGTTTTTTAAGAAGTTTTCTGTTGACATACGTAATCAAAAGCCATTCTTATAAAGCAAGATAGTTGTAAATGGTATATTGATTTTAAGGGATCAAGTAAAAATGGAGTGGATTCAGACATGGAGTGACAAGCTATGATGTTGAAGGGATTTGATTCAGTGAAAAGCAAATCGGGGGGAAAACATGTGAGAGGAAAGTTTGTCCTAATGAAAATGTACTAGTTGTGCCAACTCATTGCCATTGATATGGATACATCATTAAAGCATTGAGGAAGAGTTCCAAGAAAATCACAGCAAACGATCGTGGAATCAAATTTTAAGCTCAGATCATACAAAAATTTCTGATTCATGACCCAAAAATTCTGAATATTGCAAATGTGAAACAGATTTACTGTGTATTGGTGATTTATTGATAAAATAGAATATGGCACTAATTATACCAGAGTTTGACAAGGCCATGAAACCACCTTGTACATGAATACACAAATTAAATCTGCCTGAAGAACTATCCTGCAGAACGTTTTTCTGAAAGAATCATCTATGAGCACTGCACAGTGCTGACTTGAGGTCCCTACACTTTCATTAATTGTGGGGCATCCTAAAAGATCAGATGCTGGGAATGAATTTCGTTTAGCTTCAAGTCTTGAAGAACTAAGAAAAACAGTCATCAGACATACATTATGCTTTTCTACAGACAGTGTGAAGGAGTGATTGATGATTTATGTGAGTTTCTTGCTTTGACAATGCATCAACTGCAGTGTGGGCCACATTCAGTCAGGATGCAAAGAGCACGTGTTGTGATTTCAAGGCAAACTGTGCTCATCAAATTAAATTGTATCACTTTGAATCTGTAGGGGATCGTATTGAGGCATGTCATCCCCAGTACATGGCTTTAACTCTTACAATCCAATAAGGGATTTCTATTTTTAGGTACACTATTTCTCTGGTCAGCAGGTATTTTCAAATATGTTTTATGAAAGAAAAATAAAATAAGTTCAAGAGGATAGTTCAGAATTTCAGTGAAAATTTTCTATGGAAAAGAATCTCTTCAAATCAAATTGCCTAGAACAAAATCAAATAAATAATAGTAATTAGTTGGAAACCAAAACTTATATGCATTCATACAAAGGAAAAACAATATGAAATAGTTGGTCTTTATTTTCTTGCTGTTTTGTCCAGCACAACATATTTGTGGCCACTACTTACCAGACTGCCCTGAGAAAAAGCAAATGGAAAACATGACATACATGTATCACTAATCATCAATAAGAGAAGAGTTTTGCTGGTAAGACATGCAGGATAGAAATGAATCATCCAGATCCATGCTTGTCATCAAAATTCAAAAGTAATTGGCTGTCACACTGGGGTTTTGCACTCAGTCATAGTAATCAAAATCAACACATAAACTGGAAAAATACTTAAAGCCTTCATTGGGTATGGAAACTTAAGATTATTCTTAGAGGGAGTAGGAGTATAAAGGACAAACATTTAAAGGCGTGATTAAAAAAGTGAAGACTCTTCTTTCTCTATGTTCCTTTACACCTTTTGCCCAGTAGCTGCCTGGACATGAAGTTGGTTCCACATTCTGCACCAGCCAGACAGTGATACATCTCCTAGCACAATTCCTCACTTGTAAAGTTCTAATAACTTATACACACAGCATCAAATTATCTTGACTATAATTATTCCTTTAGGTGTTTTGAAACATTGCAAAAAATCATCTGAGAGGAAATCATTTCATCATAAGAGTCAAAGTAGCAGCATCAATGTTAAGGCCAGGTTCCTGTGATAAGATAAGTCTTTGCCATGCAACATGCAAGCAAAAGAGTCTACAGGTAAGGTAAGGTAAGTAAAAGGGGTGTTCTAAAAGCAGAATACTTTGCCTGTAAAGATAGATTACTCTAAAGACAAGCATAAACAAAAATGGCTCAAGCTTTTTAACTTGTATCCAATGACCCATAATAGGATATTTAAGACAAATTATTGTTTTTGAAACATCTCGATAATAAGAATTATAGTTTTTGTTTTGAAATTTGCTTTTGAAAAGAGATAAACGAGATATCTTACATACTCATTTCTTTTCTTATGCATGTGTTTAAGCTGTTCAAAAACAATGATTGTAAGAAAAAGAAATGCAGAAAGTCATGGCCATGTATTGCATCTAACATCTCCTATAAGACCAAAATCAAAGTGCTGAACCATTCTACAAGTCTGCGGCAGTGATGCTTGTCAAATTCTATTATTCTATAGCAGAAAGATTACAGGCTGGGATAATATCATCATAAAACTGGTCAAAATAATAAAAAAAACATGCAAATACTTAAAAGCAAAAATCATACATATCACTGACAAGATTATCCCAATTTCACTTTTTTTTGTTTTTGTTATCAGATCCCTTTAGTACTGCACTATAGCAGTGTAGGGACCCGACATAGAGTTTGCCACCAGAATGTGTCAAAAGTATAAGCACAATCTGATATCAAACAAAAGTCAGGAAAAACTCTGGGCCAAGAGATTAAGGCAAGCAGGTGGCTAGCCTACTGTGCCCACCCTTGAAGGACTCAAAAGAAAATACACAATGAGGTGTACATCTAGGGAGGTCAAACAAATTTTAATGTAGCCTGAGATTGGACTTGCAGCCTTATCTACAAAGATACGCTGCTTAGCCTTGGCAAGTATCCAAATTTTACTGCTGTTTTTTTTTTTTAATTTCATTTATTTCTTTTTTATCATTATGCTTCCTTTTTTTTGGTCCAGCCTTGAAAATGACTACAAATAATAATCAATAATAAAAGAATAAAAGATCCCGAGAAACTTGCCACATAGTCTGAATAAAAAAAATACTCAATAAATAAAGCAAAGAAATAAAAATGAAATAACAAGGCTATGACTAAGTCTACTGATGTAGGTATTTAAGTCTTGAGCAACGACCAATGGACCACCATCCTTTGTTGAATGCTGGTCAGAAAACAACCCAATACAAAGGCATGCTCCCTGACGGTGACTGGACACACACACACACACACACACACACACACACACATACACACACAAGCACATACACATACATACACACACATGTACACACACACATACACACCCACATACACACACGCACACACACATACACAAACACATACACACACACACACACACACAAACAAATAGGGATAGCCGCTTACAACTCAGGCACAGTAGAAAGGACACAACACTGAAGTGAAATGCTTTGATCATGATGACCAATTATTAGTCTTTAATTGGGACCCATCTCTACATCTAAGGAACTCTAATAGACATTGCTCACAACTTGACATAAACTGAACAAAAAAGAAAAAGTCTACAGCTAAGCATATGGAGGAGAAACCGAGGGGGTCTATTCCTAGGGCTGGTATTTGACTGCAACACACGCAAATCACATGGGCTCATACACCGATGGAAGGCACTGGGATAAGAGCTATAGACATATAAAGCCAGATTAGAATGTACATATATATTGGGAAACAAGGCGGGAACGCTTACTTCTTCGGCTGATGGCAGGGTCTACTTCTACGCCTTTCTCGTATGGGGTGCCACCATTCACAAGCAGGTCGTAGGATCTGAGTAGCAATATTGAACAATTCAAAATGAATTTATCCCTGTCAATTCTAAAACTAATTCATCAACCATTTTAAGTTTTATTCATATATCTTAAATAGTTTGAAACGAGATTTGTTGAAATATTATTTGTAAAGAACCCGGCCTTATCGTGCATGTAATACAATAAGTTATTCCGATGAAAAATATGCTATCCTCTAATTTTAGATTGTTTGTTTGGTCCAAATACAATTTGATCTTCTTAGAGGTTGATATGATAAGAAAAGTAAAGGCATCTTACAACTTTTAAAATTTTACAATAGAGTGAAGCTTGATTTCATATTCAAGAACTATCTAGTTTCATAAATGATATATCATATCTAAAATCAAGTGGCACTCTATCTTTGTATAATCACAAAGAATCACAACTTGATAAGCACACAAACCTCTTGGGAAAAAAAAAATCAACAATGACATTTAAGAAAAATTAAGATAAAATTTATTTTCTTTTTTTGCATATATATATTTTTTGCTTAACATCACACAATTTACACTACAGTGACTAGCTTCATTGGTGCACTTGGTTGAGCATCCAACTCATAATCGGTAGGTGGCGGGTTTGATTCCCACACCGTGACATACCTAAGTAAAAAAATCGGTTTTTAGCCGCTGCCCACCTGGCACTTTGCATTATGGGAAAAGTGATAAGACCGGTTGGCCCGGTGTCAGTATAATGTGACTGGGTGAGACATTCGTGTGAGCACTCGGTTTATCTCTGTGTGGCAGCACGTTAACATGTCTCAGAGTGCTCTGCCGGCGATGTGACCTAAATTGTGTAGAAGCAGGCGTTAAGCCATAATGTTTAAACGGTTTTTTTTAACACTACAGTGACAGTTTTGTGCAGAATTAAGAGCTTTGTGGTATGATAGAGACTAGAACTCACTTGCTGGGCGTGGCGACCCCATTGACATCCAGGATGGGGAGATGGACCCAGCCACAGCTGAACTCTCCCTTCTCATTGGTGCTCTGCAGCAGACGGGAAGACATTGGAGACAAAATATTTCAGCATTCATAAATTCAAGTTCTTCCTAAAATGACCATTAAAGGGGGATGTCATTGCTAGAATGCTAAAGGCTTTATTCTGGAAATGATAAATAATCTTTTGTATCTGTTGGGAAAAGCCCTGTAAAAAAATTATAACACAATTTAAAAGGAAAGCATTTTGGTTTGAGATTATCAAGTCAAAATCTAAGTGTAAATCTGTAATACAAGTTGCACTTTCTGACCCAAAAGTCTAATTCACATGGCTGTCCCACTGAGCACTCCAAAGCTGATAATGCTGCCCCACTTTTGTTTCACCCCACCATCTGTTGCAAACAAAAGCCTCCTATCTATATCAAATCATTTCAAAGTGAGAGGTGACAAATTCAATCTCAGACACTGGGTCTTTGGTGCAAAGCACTAAGTGGTGCTGGCAAAGTAGACGCTATGAAATCAATATAGTCTCCTTTTTTTTTTTTTTCAAAATTGATCCAAGAGAATGATAATGTTATTTCATCTCAATGTTTAATAAGCAGAATGCAACCCGGCTCATCCCAACAAAACTCAGTTGTTTTGTGTTTGTTTCTTGTTTTTTGCTAGTTGATCGAGATATCCAGTTTCTTTCAAATGAATTCAGCATCCAATTCTAGTATGAGATGAGAACGATTAAGATACATAACTCATGTGTTGTGTATCTAAAATAATTTGTGACCTTTGACAGGACAATCCCCCAGCTGAGGGTCAAGAGGTCATACCCATCAGCTTTCCCCACAAGACACGGACACGAAGGGACTAAGATGGTCTCCCCTTCCTCTCAGTGATCATTAATGTTTCAGAAACGAGTCAGTGAATGAGAAGGTGAAGAGGAAAACAGAAAGTCATGCATAAAGAAATACAAGGGGAAACCTTGAGGTCACTTGTGAAAACGCATCTGCTTAAGCTTTACCAACATCAATTTTACATTGAAAGGGGTTGGTTTTTTTTCTTTTAGCTTAGTCCCTATTAAAGCTCTAGTTATTTTGATGTACTGACCCCCCAAGCACACACACACACACATACACACACACACAGACACACAGACACACACACACACACACACACACATACCATCCTGAGAAAATCCACTCTTGACAACACATAATCATCCAATGACTATTGGTATCAATTGCTTAATAAGCAAATCACGTAATACTTCCACGGGGGCAGCTTCCAATACAGTGCAATTTATACATCATCCATTTCAATTAATCTAAAGGCACCTACTTGGGAGAAAAACACCATAAAATAGCAGTCTTTAAAGATTATTGAATGACACTGAGAATATCCTCCACTGCAATTCTAAACTGTGACTGTTCTAGTTCATTTTTGTACTTTATTTCAATTTTGTGAGCAGCCCAATTATTGGTAAAAAGAGAGTGGGAAATGAAATATAACACCAAGGGGCAAACAAGAAACACTTCCATAAAACCAACAAAGACGGAGACAACTGTATCTATGAATAGAAATAAAAATAAAAATAAAAATCAGAACTAATCAAAAGTTCCTTCCCCACAAACTAGGCAACATATGTAGATATTCAAATGAAGCAGGAAGCAGCTGTGTAGTACGGGGCAGTGAACAGCTCAGTGGATAACGTATTTTCTCCGACTACTTGCATTATAGTGTTGCTGTAGAAGGTAAGAGTTCAAACCTAGCCCAATACACATTTCCTCTCTCCGATTTTAACTTTGACGCTGTACCACACAACTATTTTTTTAGTATTAGGTAACATATGATATGCTGAACACTGAATTATCATGATATGATAATAGAAATTGTTGCTAAGTGGAATGGAGGCAAAGTAAACAGTATGGTAATAGAAATCGTTGCTAAGTGGAATGGAGGCAAAGTAAACAGTATGGTAATAGAAATTGTTGCTAAGTGGAATGGAGGCAAAGTAAACAGTATGGTAATAGAAATTGTTGCTAAGTGGAATGGAGGCAGAGTAAACAGAGACTGAAATATATCAGAGGTTCCTACCGGGAAAATAGACACTGAAAGAAGTTCTTGCAAAATATGCAGGGGCTGAAATATTTGCTAAGTAAACAGAGGCTGAAACGTATCAGAGGTTCTTGCTATGTAAACAGAGGTGGTTCTTGCTAAGTAATCAGAGGTTATTGCTAAGTAAATTGAGACTGAAATATATCAAAGGTTCTTACTAGGTAAACAGAGGTTGAAATATATCAGAAGTTATTGCTAAATAAACAGAGGTTGAAATATATCAGAGGTTCTTGCTAAGTAAATTGAGACTGAAATAAATCAGAGGTTCTTGCTAAGTAAACAGAGGCTGAAATAAATCAGAGGTTCTTGCTAAGTAAACAGAGGCTGAAATATATCAGAGGTTCTTGCTCAGTAAACAGAGGTTAAGATATATCAGAGGTTATTGCTCAGTAATTTGAGACTGAAATATATCAGAGTTTCTTGCTAGGTAAATTGAGACTAAAATATATCAGAGGTTCTTGCTCAGTAAACAGAGGCTGAAAAATATCATTGGTTCTTGCTAAGTAAACAGGTGTTGAAATACATCAAAGGTTCTTACTGAGTAAACAGAAGCTGAAATACGTCAAAGGCTCTTCTTCACCAAACTAAACTATAAACTACTTTGGGGAAACGAGCCACAATTTCAATATAAGTCAAGAAATACAGAAACCAGGGCTTGAATTCTGTAAATCAGTACTAAGATATAATAGTTGACTTAAGGTGGCAAATTAGTTGAACAGAGCTTCCTTTCATTCAGTTTTTTGTTAGGTGTAACGGTCAGCCCATTCATGACCCTTTTTATTAAGGGGACCATCACAGCAAGAACGCAGATAGTTACTATCTAAAATGAAATATAACATTTAACAGTGATATTACAAGGCTTCACATCCTTCCAAAAATAAAAAAACAAAAAGCCTAAAAAGCTTTCATGCCTCCCAAAGAATTCTATTTAGAGTTCCCGTACCTGATTAATATATTATACAGAAAAAAGAAAATCACATCAAACTCCAAAACCTTCCAATTTAACAAAATTTGTTAAAATCTCTCATATGCACACAAAAGTTTATGTGATGCTTGAGAATAAAGCAAGGAAAGTAAAAGATAAATGAAAAATAGTCACAATCCTCATTAATCTAATTGCAGTATATCAAACTATAAGCAAACCAAACCAAAAATGTTTTTTAGAATTAACAGAGAACAAAAATGGTTGTCAACACGGCAACACAGCACGGATTGCAGGAACTGGGTTAAGGTTACGATTAGTGCTAGGTTTACCTTCAAGCCTTCAACCTAGGGCCGGGAAAATCAACTTTAATTAGCAAAGAGGACATGATAGAGAAGAGAACTAGATCTACATAAAAAACTAACATCACAGCACGAACTCTCAGTCCTTGCCTAATATTCTTTACATAAAATAATTGGTGAGAAATAGCACAGAGAGAATATTATAATCAGTGTATCGGAGTAAAGAATCTTGCTACAAATTATACATATTTCCAATGGCTACCACTCAATCCTCTCTTCAGTCCAAAAACAGAAAGTATACTAGGCTAATAAGAAACGAAGATTGAAATATGAGTAGATGACCATTGTTGCTGTTTCAGATCAATTCATCATGATTTGTTCGTCTTTACGCAACCCCTTTCCAATCAGTGCTATCTGGCTTGGTTCTTTTTTTTTTTTTTTTTCAATATTATCAACAGTATCTTTTGAATGAACTTTTTGATTTGATCCCAAAAGTTATAATAAAACCCTTTCAGACTTGTAGAACAATGGTGGTTTGTGGCTTGCAAAAGAAATTGTTGTATTCAAATGTTTTAAACCTTAATCACAAAGCTCAATTACATTTTGAAGTTATTAGAAAAGAAAACAATTAATTAAGCAGGGGCTCAAATATTTATTCTTGATTAGTAACTATTCAGTTGTTAGGATATCTTTTAATTGATTTTATAATCTAGTACTATCTTTTTTCAAGGTACAAGAATCAAGCATCAGTCTAAAAATTAATTCTGATTAGTAGGTTCTTTGGTGTTAAGAAATCTGTTTCTTCATAGAATCCACAGTACTGCACTCAACTTCCAAAAGAGAACAAACATAATCTATAATCAATCCTAAATTAGGAGATCATATATTTGTACAAAGTCAATCTTTTTCTTGATTTTATCATCCAGTAATCATTTCTTTTTCCCTCATCTATAAAGAAAATCTGACACAGGGAGTGCCAAGAGCATAATCTGAAATGGTTACGCATAAGTTATATCACATGATTGAATGGTGACTTACCAAACGAGAGTAGGAAATGCACAACTCAAAGAGGATACCTGAAATGATGAAGATGAATTCTGTTATACTCACTAGATAGCAATTCTGAAAATAACATTAGGCCAGAGAAAAACACAATTGTGATTGTGTTCTAAAAAAGCCTTGTCTTTGTTTTCAAAAACAAACTTAAATACCAGAATATTTTATTCCTATTTCCTAAGAATTTGTTTTGTCATTTGACTGAACTGTAAGATATGAACAAAAATTAAAATCATAAGTAATAATGAATACATATACAGAATGCCAGGCTACTTTGAAATAGTAAAATTAAAAGTGATTATACTTCTATGAACAATTCACATTCCTCTGGATTTACAGGGTCTGTTTCTATACTATAAGGAAAACATATTGGAGGGTACTCTGCTACGCAACATTCAAGCCACATTAGCCTCCAAAGTATTTCTTTTTGAGGAGCTTAGGATTGCAGAAAGAAAGGAAGTGAATAAGAGTTGTTGTGACAGGAAAAAAAGTGTGTCACTACCTGACAATCCTAACCACATCCTTAGTCCTTAGATAAAATCATAAAATCTTAATCTTAATTGTTCACAAGAGTCCGCCCTCTTACCAATGTTGCTGGCTGTATTGTTGGTGCGGAAAAACACCTCGGCATGAGAAAATGGGTCCATCAGGTCCGTCAGCTGCAAACGACAGGAAGGGAAACAACCAAAGGAATGACCTCAGTGGAAAAAGACAATTCAAATTCAATAAATCAGCTTGCAAAGAATTTGTGTGAGGTTTGATTTTGATATGGGATTAATTTATTTGCTCTGCCCCCTTCCCCCGCCCCCATCCTCACCAATTCCCCTTTCCCTTTCTATTAATGGTTTACCTTCATCAAAATAACTTCTGATAACTACTGGAATTCATCAAAAATAAAATAAGAATTTCATGAAAATTTTTACATTCATCTGAAATATAGGGTTAATAGTCTTACTCTGACAAGATTTGGTTACAGTTTGTGGTTACTTTGTGTATGCAACAGTTGTTTTGATTCAGACCTCTGCATCCTGAGGGCAATTACAGAGGGACTGTTGGTGAGCGTATCAATTCTATTCAGTGACATGTGGGGAGAGATCCATAAGACTTTTTTCTCAGACTATGTTTCACAGTTGTTTGAAACATTATTTCCTATTTCTGGAACAATTTAAAACAATTCATATTTCCTATTTCTGAAACAATTTAAAACAATTCATATTTCCTATTTCTGGAACAATTCAAAACAATTGCTATTTCCAATTTCTGTCACATTTTAAAACAATTCCTGTTTCCCATTTCTAGAGCAATTAAAAACAGTTCATATTTCCTACTTCTGGAACAATTTGAATCATCTCCTATTATATATCTTTATGGGTTGTATTGAAAATGATTTAATGGGGTGTTTCTTTAAATCCTGCCACTGGGATACGTGTACTATGAAGGGATGAACTGACTAAAAGTCTGCTGTTACACTGTAGTCACGTTTGTCCATCACAGGGCTAGGTGAGGCCTTATGTACCACCTGTCATAAAGGGGATTACTCAATCACGGTTAGGTAACTATTTCAAGATTATCATCTCATTATTCCTCCCATCATATTTTCATTGGAGCAGCAGAGTTAACGTGCAGTTGTTTTGTTTTATTACTTCAGTAAGTATGTATTACACTGTAAGGGGATGGATAGCATTGATTTCATACAAGTTTTATTTAGACCGTGCGGCAGACTCTTACCCTAGTGCTGAAAGCCCAGCTGCGTTGGGATTTGTCCACAGAGGTAACGCTCACTGAGTGGATGTTACTCAAGATCTGAACAAAAAAAAAAGAAACATAAATAAAAAGCCAACTCATGATTGGTAGCTGGAAAGACAAATAGAAAGCAGAAAACAACAATGTGTTATCAATTCAGTGGAACTTATATCTCATTTTTAATAGTATATATATGAAGTTAAAGGAACTTATGTCACATGTGTAAAGGGATAAGATACTAAACTTTTCTTTGCTGCTTCCATATAAAAATCACAGCTCAAATAAAAGAATCAATAAGAAATATTCTTTGACATTATACCTGTTGTCCATCAAACAAACACATTCGTACATATCTGCCCTCAACTTCAACACCTGTGGAGAAAAAAATGAATAAGATCATATGATTTAAAGGAGGGATCAAATATTAGCACAATGTGAATCTCACAAAAAATAAAAAAGGCTTTGAAAATAAAATGATCTAAATGTAACAAAAGAGCCATTTTCCTTTGAAATAAAAAACAAACAAATAAGAATCTTGAAACTTAAACATTGACTGAGACTTGACAATTTTCACATCCAAATTGTGCAATGATTTTTTCTTTTCTCCTTATTTTACTCATTTTCTTTTCTTTTCTTTTCTTTTACTCAAACAATTCCCCCCCACTTTCACTTCCTACTATATGCGTTCCCTCCCCACTTTCATTCGATGCATTGTAACATTTTCACACCAGCTTCAAACCCAATAGAAACGCTGCCTTACCAGCCCCAGGGGGAGGAATCTGTTGACATGACACCACCGTGATCACCCTCTCGTTACGAGTGGATCGCAAACGAATCTTCAAGGGGACAAAGAAAAAAGAGGAAAACATTGAATCTTTTATCATGTATAAATTTTTTGTGCACAGTGGGCTAGACACCTGCTTGTCTTAATCTCTTGTCTAAGAGTTTTTCCTGACTTTTGTTTGATATCAGACTGGGTTTGTTATTTTGACACATTCTGGTGTAAAACACTGTGTCGGGTCCTTACACTGGATTTGGTCGATACAACAGGGAAATGATAACAAACAAACAAATCTCCATAGTCAAGGAACGAGAAGTCCTTGTGATTTATTTATCTTTTCACCAGGCGAGTCTAGTGAATACTTGTAATAGTAATTTAGACAATGAATATAACTTACTTTCAGCATGTCAAGAAAATGTTCTCCAATTTTGAATCTTTTGTTTGTGATCGTGAGATCGCGGGTCGATTAACCCGTCGGAGACGGCGAAAGTTGAGTCCTTGGAAAAGGCTCTTTACTTACATTTCCCACTCCACTCAGGTATAAATGAGTACCTGACCGTTAATAGCTTTGCCCCTGTCCAAAATAAAATGTACCAGCGCATGGTTCCGCATGGCAGGCTACTTTTTTGTCTTATTTGTCTCATGTTGCTATTTGTTTGGGGACCCCTTGTAAAGCGCTTTGAGCACGTTTAGTGGATATTGCGCAATATAAACACTCTCCATTTATTTTCTTTTTTTAATTCAACAAAGGTATGGGATCGCCCCAGGTGTCGATTCACCCAGAGTGTATAAAGCGACCCACGTCTCAGCAGATAAACTCAATACAAGGAACTGCGGCTATCATAACTATACAGGCTGTTTTAATGCCTTATACCCCCCCCCCCCCCTTTCTCTCTCTCTCCAAAGGCAAACCACAAATCAGGCCAGATAGGCAGATAGGACAACAACAATTCTACTATCATGATCGAAATTCATGTGTAATCTAATGGTCAAAAATTATGTCGATATTTTGGTAATTAGTGTGTCTGCCACAGTTCTTTTTTTCTGTTGGCCACTAAAATCCCAGGATTGAGCTCTAGGAAGAAAATGAACAAATACCTAACAATTCTAGATTATGGCGAAATCTCAACATGGCGGTATCAAGGTCTTCAGAGGGGCTTTATAAAGGTTTATAAAAAAATTGGTTTCATCATTGAACCTACATCTCCCCATGCAATCTTTAAAAAATCATCAGTAATAGCAGCAGGCCAATTTGTTTCCTTTCCAAGGAAGTCAATTTTGCGCGCTTTTCAGGGGGCTGCTTTTCCTGAGGCTTGAGTTGCCAATTTATTGGAAGCTATTGCGCAGGATAATTTTGTGACAAAAATGTTAAATTCATGTTTCCTCTACCTTTTTACTAGTTTAATTAGACCCTGTGAAACTTACACGCTTCTCTTCGGTCTTGCAAAATGTCTTTTGACTTTTCAGACAAATTCCCCCTCTCTTATTTTGTGCGGCGTGCTGTCTATCTGTCTAGGTAATTTCAATAAATTATTCCAAGCAAATCTAAATATCCAGCTACCCAGGACCTGGGCACAACTTCTGGGGCTGGTATTCAACTATTAAAAAAATATTTAGCAATTTCTGGAAGATCCAGCTCTTGGTTTTTTAATCACCAACCCAGTACACAATTTAAAATAAATGGAAAAAAAATACGCCTAAACAAAAAATAGTGACTGTCAAATAAACAACGGCTGTATTTCTCAAAATAGGTTTACATGCATGGAATGTTGGATTTTAGCATAGGCATAACTTTTTTTTCAATTGATATACTGCTTAACACCATAACATAGACCTTCTCGGTTCCGCTTGCTCTTTGGGGGGGGGGGGGTATAAGGTATTGAAACATCCTGTAAGTTT
>JAUEKY010284163.1:0-13975 GCA_031833965.1 Scyllaea pelagica
TGTAAACGTGATGTCGCGGATTCGATTCAAGTATTTGATGGTGCAAAGTTGAGTCCTTGGAGAAGGCTCTTTATTCATATTTTACCATTCCACTTAGGTGCAAAAGAGTAGCCACCTGTTTACAGCGATGTCTCCGTCCAAGAAAGAATGTACTGGCGCTTCGTAAGCAGCTTGTCTAGTCCTGTTTTGTTTTCTGTCATATTGGCTTGGGACCCCTTCGTAAGCGCTTTAAGCACGTTTAGTGGACATAGCGCAATATAAAAGTTCATGTTTCTTTCTGTGTCTCTCACTCTCTGTCCGTCTGTTCGTCTGTATGTCTGTCTGTCCGTCCGTCCATCTCTCTCTTCCGTTCTCTCCCCCCCCTCTCTCTCTATCTCTCTCTCTCTCTCTCTCTCTCTCTCTCTCTCTCTCTCTCTCCCCTCTCTTCTTCTCCCTCCCCCCCCTTTTTACTCTTATGTCTCTAACACACCAATCTTCATTGCTTCTGCTAGCGGCCTCATACCTTTCTCCACCTTGTCCCTGACTTTCTTCTTGCCGAGGAGCCCCATGAGCGTGGCATCTGGTTTGGACAGCTTCGTGCTGGGCCTGCCTGCCTCCTTCATGTAATACTTCTCGCCGGCTGAGAAAAGACAAGGGAAAGAAAAAAAAATGTTTTAACGTTAAGGTTTAACACCCTGTTTCAATAGGCCATGTTACCAGCGTAGCCCTATGAACATGTTAACATGCTACCTCAATGATGTAAGCGCAGGAAACAACACGAATATTTCACCCAGTGACATTATCATTATACTGTCACGGGGCCAATCAGTCTAATCACTGTTCCTATAATGCCGAATACGTGTGTGTGTGTGTGTGTGTGTGTGTGTGTGTGAGAGAGAGAGAGAGAGAGAGAGAGAGAGAGAGAGAGAGAGAGAGAGAGAGAGAGACCATCACTTTAACTTTTCTTTTTCTGCCGATTAAAAACAGGTATGGCAATCAAATTGGCAATTACATAATGAATAGCCAATTATGTATGATACATATAGAAAAGAGAAAAACAATTTGATACAATAGAACGGTAAC
The DNA here is from genome assembly GCA_031833965.1 of Scyllaea pelagica. Lineage (NCBI taxonomy): Eukaryota > Metazoa > Mollusca > Gastropoda > Nudibranchia > Scyllaeidae > Scyllaea > Scyllaea pelagica. The sequence continues at coordinate 1,063 of JAUEKY010284163.1, forward strand.
AAAAGAAGAGCAGTAGCCGTTACGATAATATGATTTTAGTTAACATGTTTCCGATATGAACGATTCATTTCAATGTTACTAATGATACGCAGTGTTGATAGCATATTTTGTTCATTTTTTTCCTACTTTTTTCAAATATGTTTCCTGTAGAGGATGCGTTTTGTTTGTTCGCTTGTTGTTTCTTCACAAGTATCAATAGATAGAGGTTTAACAGACAAAATTATGAAACTATTATTTTTACTGAGCGTCAGGACTACGAATGGAATGTCATTTTCAACAAAATTTTGAAATCTATAATAATTCGTTTTAGATTCATATCGAGAGTGAAAATGGTTATTTGGCTAGTGGCGTATATCTATTAACACTTTTACAGAGTATCAATTTTGTGAGAAGCTGGATGGTAGCTAAAAAAATGTTGACGGCGCTATCAAATTTTAAATTTAAGATTTATCAATCCCAGATTCTATCAATCGTTTTAGAATTATATATAGAGAGAAGCTGATTAACGAATGACGTATCTATATTGTGTAACGCTTTTACAAAGTGCCGGGTTAATGAGAGGCTAGAGGGAGGTTGAAAATGTGTGCGCATTATCAACTCCTCTATTTGAAACTTATAAATCCTAATCATGTCATGGTATGAATTACAATGCAACTGATGACTGTAAATCTTGCTTGAATTTATGTTCATAGTCATGTTAAGGTAGTATTCAATGGTCTTGCTCAATACTTTGTTAAACGGGGCATTTGAAGAATTTATAGACAATCTATCAAAAACTATAAACGAAACTGTACTGTTGTTTTCAATACGATTTTTGCAGCATCTATTTGAGAAAAGATCATTCTGATTTTTATATTGTTGAAATAGATAGAGACGATGAAATGGCAGAAAGTAAAATAGTATGTTATCTCCCTTTACAGAAGGTTTTGTTTTTAGAAACTTATATTTTCTTTATTATTAAAGCTTTAAAAGAAAGCTCACATATTTTGACAATACAAATAAAGATACTCACACCCAATACGTCTGTCAATGTTTCCACTATATTACTTCTTATCCTTCGGGATTTAATGATTTCTTTATGATCAGAACGCTTTCCATATCAATCATTTAATTATATATCGGCCGTGTTAAGTGAATTTTGCCCCACTGATCTGTCAAACGGTTTCTATATCATCGGGTTTTTTTTTTCATATTGTTGATTTTTGTCCATGTATTCAATGAGGAAAGGGCATTGAAGATGGATCCATAGCCGGTTTAAATAAACAACATTCTGAGCACTCCATTCAAAACTAGAGTCGTATGATCTTGAAAAATCCTTTCCATGGAGTTTCTCCTGTTTTTTGTAAAAAATTAGTATTATTATTATTGATATTATTGTTATAAAGCCCGGGATCAAAATAATTGCTTTGCTGCTCCACGCCCTCCAAAGTAAAGTGAGCTTTGATATTTTCATCTGATCCATAAAAAAGTGTAGCTGTTGTGAAGTGGATCCATCGAGGCAGAGGGAAGCTTTCAATGATAAAAAGACAAAATTTCGACTGTGGATATATTTCATTATTAGGAATATGAATCCTATGGTTCTGTTTCTGTTGTGGTGAAAAGGAAATATTATCTTCAGTGGTAAACGATTTAGCACTATGATACATAATGGAAGGTGCGTTTTGTACCGTTCTTGACGGATGTCCAAGGCTTGATATACGACAAGAACAAAGTTTTGTTTATGATTATCTAGGTATAAATTTTTTAACTCTTGTCAACGGTTTATCTTCTACTCTCTCGCATCATTTCCTTTGTAGAGAGTAGGTTCCCAAAGCCTTATCTTAATCGCAGCTCAGATATTGGTATGCAAGCTTGGTTGCGTGCTCTTAACTCGTCCTAGTTATGCGGTTCTTCATCTTAGTTTTCTATTTCAATGTGCTCCCTCTCGCTCTCCTTCTTCTCCTCCGGCCTCTCTCTCTCTCTCTCTCTCTCTCTCTCTCTCTCTCTCTTTCTCTCTCTCTCTCTTCTCTCTCTTGTTTTTTTTTTCTTTTCACATTTAACGATATATTCACCTATCAACCTACCGATTTAGTTACCGCTTCATCTGTTACACTGATTTCCCAAAACTTTGGCCCCCAAAAGTATTAATGTTTGATTTAACTTTTTTGAAAGAGCACAATATTGCATAGTATATATCAGCATCTAATATTGAAAACTATTTTTTCCTGATTTATCCATTAAATGTTCAATGGTGTGAATCAATTTGCGACACACTTTGGTTTCAGGCCTTTTAAAGCATCGCTATTAGTATGAGAGGTTCGACTGAAAAATGTGTGTCTTTTCAACGACGGACTGATGATCGACATTTTTAATCCAATTGGTCAATTTCTATGAACCCTTGATAAACTTTAAAATTAGAAATATTGTTTCCATTCACAATATTTTCAAAGAAAAAAAAGTATAATATCATGTGAAATGGGTTTGCTTGCATAAACATACTCTTTATTTTGCGATAATATGTCAAATCATGTCTGCATTGACATCAACTTCTTTCAGCATTTTATTGACAGGTATAGAATTCGATTTTTAAAGATAATCTGCGATTTCAAGGGGCGTATATAGGGCTAGAAGTAATTTCTATTAATAGGATGATCATGAGAGAAAAGATTTAACTCCAGCCGTAGAAATTCTTATTGAATTTAAAAACAATTACTGCACATTGTACTTGAGCGTGTAGCTGGTCTTTCTTTGACTATGAGTTATACATGACTCATTCTGATAGTCATCCTGATACACGATGCGTTACTACGTGTGCTATGCATAATATAGGCCTTTTTCCATCGAAGTGGTTTGTACAAAATTCCAGATTTTTAATGTCATTCATATTTTAGTAATGATTTAAAAACTTACAATAAAATAACCAAAACATCAACAAATAGTCAGGGCACAAATCGCCCCCTTTGCTTCACAAGCTGTATTGGCTAACTGTAAGAAAATGGAATTATTTCAAACACAACTTCATTATACATTAAATTCTGCAGGTCTTTTTCATCTTTGTTGAAGAGCGCAATGCACCAGTGTTTCTGACATGGTGATTGTATTTAGAGTCCGGCGTTAAAAAGGCAGTCCGATCCTCTAGAAATAAATGAGTTACCGCGGCCGACAGAATGTACCTATGGGCTATAAAATATACCATAATGATATGGTGAAAGGTTGAGAAACTGGTGGCTGCCATCTCTTAAATATTGAAGACTGCATAATATACAGATATCCACGATAATGCAAAAAAAAACAAAAAACAACAACAACAACAACAAAAAAAACCAAAAAAAAAACAAAACAGAATGACAACATCAAGGTATCTAAATTTTGCTTCAATTTTCTTCACTTGAACACGCGGATGACTTTTAAAGATGTGCAGGAAGAGCTTCTCATCTTTCATCAGATGTCGTTCTTTGATCTTCTGAACCTTTTCAAATGGACACATTCTAACTCCAGACGCATGGATAGCAAGTTCCTTCAATGTTTTGATATTACAGGGCTGTAGGCAGCTTCCTGCACTTAGATACGAATTTGGTTCACTTTTTTTTCTTTTTCTTCCTTGTTTCCGTATATCGTATTATGCTCACATCAGTTTCTGTGATGAACTGGGCAGTCGTCCATAGTTCTTTTTTTCATCGTCCATTATTTTGAAGTCATACGATGGAAAGTTTTAATAAGTATTATTGCAATGTTTTTTTTTTTACATATTCTGATAACTGTATGGTTTACAATGACCGGCTATATGCCTTTCACTTGCCCTCAATAAATAGAAATGTATTGTATCATTGTATCTAAAAAGGATCTTACCGGATTTGTTGGCGTTAGCAGTTGAGCGATAGGTGGCGGGTTCTTCCCAACCCCGCAAAAAGTACCCAAGACATAAAGATCGATTTTTAGCATCTGCCCGCCTGGTATTTGGGAACAGTGCTAAGACTGGTTGGCCCGGTGTCAGTATAATGTAACTTGGTGATATGTCCGTTTGAATTCTCCGTTTATCTCTATGTGGCAGCACGTTTACGAGTCCAAAGCGCTCCACAGGCTATATCGCCTATAGAGTGTTGAAACAGGCGTAAAACCCATTCCTTTAGAAGTTTTGTTTTTCAAAACAATTCTCGAAAATTTCGGTTTGCAATGTCCTTCACTTTATAAGAATTCTTTTAAATGTTTTCTTTGGGTGAGATGTGGCCTCTTTGTTTGATGCTGCTTATGATTTGGATTGGTTTAGATTTTACCACAACCATTTTATTCTTGTCATGGCCATTAAAACGAGTTTGTCCAAGACTAGGCCGCTTCTTAGGAGGTCATAATATCGTAGATAATCTTTATCAATGTTTTATACTGATATCACAGTTGTCCTTATTGACAACGTGTCATAGGTCTAGTTATTTGAAATCGTTTGCACATCTCTTTGTTTGTATAGCTTTACAGAACACTCTGACTTGTGAATATGCAGTGCTATTTAAGTAAAATAAATCATTCATGTGATTACCACCACCACCTCCATCATCATCATCATCATCATCATCCAGCAGCAGCAGCACTACCACCATTACCCAAATGATCATTATTACAATAGTTACTATTAAAATTGTCAATCATATTATGAGTATCATTATTATTTTCATTAATATCAGTATTATCATCATTATTGTCGTTATTATTATTGTTATTTATATTATTATTATTATTATTATTATTATTATTATTATTATTATTATTATTATTATTACTATTATTATTATTATTATTATTATTATTATTATTATTATCATTATTATCGTTTTTACTATTACTTTCATTACCACTACTATTATTATAATAATTAAATCATATTATTATTATTTCTTTTTTATTATTATTTGTAGTAGTATTACTATAATATCAAGCATTATCATGACTTTTTTATAACATCATCCTCATTATCATTAGAAGAATATTCCAAATACCAAGAACAATTTTCCAAGTATAGAAAGCATTCTTTTGGCAAAGAAGATAAATATCACGTTCTTTTGTGCTCTTAGCGGCTAGGGGTAGTCTAGGTGTTGATGATGATAAGTTCCAAAGACAGACTTGACGACTGTATGGCGAATCTATCAAGATGATAAAATCTTTATACTGCCATCAAAACGTCCTCCTCTTTCAACTTTCTTTCTCCGCCTTTTGTATATCCCAATCATTTTTACTCTGTTTTTAAAGCCCCCCACAGGTGATGTTTCTCGTCTGCTCGTCGGTCCGCTCTCCACGGAAGTCCTGATGTGTCTATTGATACGACGTGGAGCGTGATTCGTTGTGACGTAGTACGCAAAGATGGCCGGCTCCCGGAATATTCATCTGGCCAGGAGGGGAGATTTGATGTCATAAACGTTTGGTGCCAGATTGGTTCAGCAGAAGTAAGGATCATAAAACTGGGCTTTTAGTCTATGCTTAACATGATGGTGCTACGTCTGAAGTCGTTTTATCCTGGGTAACGATAGTTGGACTTGAAATACAAAATAGATTTATCAGCTCGAATGATACTGATATTGTATAATGCCTTGCACAGCCTAGGTTTGAATGTATTATTTCTACACCTTTATAATATAAACGTTTTTGAAGTGAGTTAGCGGGATGATTCTATGAAAATGTACCATGAGGATAGTTTTCTTTCTTTACGGGGAAAAATAACTTCACTTCCGACTGCGATTATATTATTTGCACCGTTACAAACTATCGTAAGACGGTACGCGCATTTGCAAGTGTGCATTTGTTATGATATGATGTAAATTAATGTTTTATGATGATTAAAAACTAAAATTAAAAAATTCAGAATCATCAACAGCCAATATGAATATTGATTAGTCATATAATATATGGTCACTTTATCCCCTGAAATGATATCATCATTGGGCGCATCTTTCCATGATTTGGAAATCCATTTTCATTTTAAAAAATTGATTGTTATCAATATTATGAGACTATGTAATTCTTTCCAGCTTATATCTCGGATATAACGATTGTGAGGAACCCAGTCCAATATCTTCTTTTTTTTTAAACGTGGGCTATAAGCCAGTGAATCTGAATGAATCTGAAAGTGATATCCGAAATAATGAAAAAGAATGATTGTTATGTCTTCTGTGGAAGAATCTGAAACGCAAACCGATCTTGCCTATCGGCATGCTGGTGTATAGTGTACGGCATCGTTTATCGGCGATGTGGTATGGATTGATATCAAATAGTATCATGCCTCTGCGTAAACTTAGGCCTGCTATGTTTGCCCTAGAAATGTGTTGCGATATCTTAATCGTTTTAAGGCAACTAATTTATCCTTAAGCACCATTTATCCTCTTAGCGTATTATCAACTCATGCCTCTATTAAAAGCAATGCACTGAAATGCATCTGCAAATTGTGGACTTTTGAAGACATGGCCCCGGAGTTTATATGATAAATATTGCCGAATATCTCTTTGACATTTCAAGATAGCGAAAACTGCTCGTTGAAAATAACATTATACATAAATAATAAGAGCCATACTACCCCCCAATCCCAAATTCTGCCTTTTTGAAATTGCCCTGAAGCTACTGAAGCTTCGTGATAACGGAATCACGCTTTTAGATAGCTTGGGAGAGATTTCACCCTAGAAATTACAAACACATTTCAAGTTATCAGCGAGTCAACTTCTCCTGCTTCTCTTCTCAGTTATTACTGCCATGTGTGAGCGAGAAATTCATTCCTGTGCCAAGCAAGGCGAGCAAGGAAAACTCCAACCGACCGACCGACCGTTCGAGGGTTCAAACGTGGCAGTTAAACGCCGCTCATTGACTATTCAAGTTTGCATATCAAATTTGACGGCAGCAAAAGTCATCGCGTGGTAGGAAAGAAAGATGGAAGGGGGTGGGGTGGGGCAGGGGGAGAAAGAGGACTCATCTCTTCTTAAGTGCATTCTTTATCTGTCCGTGACGTCATATCTGGCACTTAGATTTTCATTATGTCATTTAGTAGATAGTGCTGCCGATAAGAAGATGAGATGAATTGCTATAAATTTCCCACTTCGCAACCGACATTTCCGTTGGATCGAAAGATCTAAAGCTTTATTATTATCATGATCATTGTAGAGGGTTAAAGGTTTTGAAATATTATCCGACACTTTTAACTTTTTGGCACACTTTACAGAAACATAATGATATCATTGATTATGAAGAGGAAAACTTAAAAAAAACTAAACTCTGAATGATTCGCCTAGCTTAAGACAGTTTACTGTTTTCATGTAGTTTATCCGAATCTAATCTTTGATAAGCACACGCATCCTTTATTGTGTTGATAGTTATTACAAAGTGCATAAACAGTAACGGGATTATCGCACCTCGCTGGGAAAACCCGAGGTGCAAATTGGAGCAAATTTAATTCAAATTCGTTTCAACAACGGGGGAAGCTTTCCGGAATAGAAAGATGTTCTGTTATGGTGTAGCAAAGAGACATCTGGTCACGTCCAGGTTTCGAGTGGCGGGTAATCTGTGTTTGTTATGCCTAGGAGATCCATCAATATATCTGTTGCTCTATGATGATATGTAACTATAGGTTGTATGGTTTAATACATTCTATCTATTTTTCATCTTAACATTTATCTTACCTTGGTGTGGCTCCCATCATTTTATGAAGCCTTCTGTTAAACACACAGTCACCCGCGCATTATGTTATATTGTAGAATATGATATAAGTATTATATTAATGAATTGATAGAAACACATGTAATTCATTCGTGGTTTTCTTTTATTACGTGTCTCTTTAACTTATTGACACATTTCTTACCAATATTTTTTTTATTAAACATTAAGTAAGTCACATCGAGGTCAGTGCTGTCATATGGAAATAAACGCTTGGCTTACTCGCATATTATATAACCTAGCCACAGCATGCTGAGATCGGCTAACTAGCTATAACAAATATATCAGACTTGTCACCAAATGCTTAATTGAAATCTTCTACATGAAATTATATTGCTCATTGACAACTCTTTTTTTTTATTATCGTTTTGTGTACTTAAACGAAAACAATACTATAGAACTTGATAATATCACATAAATAGTTAAGTAATATAACTAATTATGATTACTGTATTTGTTCAACAACAGAGCAGGCTAAAAAGCCCGAAAAATACACTGTTTCAAACGCATTAACGTTAAAGTTTAACGCGTTTTTTTTCAAAACTTAATAGGTCATATTACCGGTGGAACTGTTAATCAGTTTTAGCACTGCTCCGATTGTTCACATAATGCCGAACGTCTGGCGGGGAGCAGCTGCTAGAGAAACACATATCATTATGACTCGGGTGTGTCGCGGCCTAGGGTAGAACCATTGGTGCCGGCAACCAGTGTCATAATTGTATGCAAAATTATTATGTCGTGTAATAAAACAGGCACGGTCCTCTCTCTAAAAGAAAACAGAGTGGAGCTACTCATTAAGGTCATGATTTATTACTAATTGCAATTGTCAAGTCTTTTGCTTACTTCCTTTTATATTTTACAATTAATCCTCGTCAAAACAATACACGTGAACTACTTTCAAAAGCATCTTTTTTTCTTCTACAGGTAGTCAACTTCACAGTCTTCATTTTTGGGAATTACCAAGCCTCAAAGGACATCATCCGCTACCAAACTATGAACTAGAACCTATTACCCATAAAGAATATAACTACTATTGCTGTTGATAAAAATAATCATTATAATAGATAAAGGAAAGTCTTCACCTGAGTACTACAGTTTTATAATACATAAAAGCAAATCTTCATCTGAGCACTATAACCTTTTACAATACACTAAAGTAAGATTCCTACCAGTGAAGAACAACCTTAAATACATAAAAGCAAATCTCCACCAGAGCACTACATACAACCTCCACTGCTCACCAATAACCATCACCATGATGATGATGGCTGACTACCGTAGTTGCCGCTACGACCACAACACCCCTTCCTCAGTCTTCTCCAATGGACGGTTCGGTTCCCCAGATCCCGGGGCCACTCTGGATCTCAGTGACGCCCGGCAGATCATGGACATGTCTTCCCCGTACCCACACCCAGCCCAGAGTCGTCACGAAGGATTACTAAGCCCGCACCAAACGTCCTCCTATTCGTCCCGAAGCGCCTTCCCCAGACATTACACACCTATGGATATGTACAACTACAATGCGTCATCAGGGCCGTATTCTTACCCGTATTACACCGCTGAAACTGATGCTCATACTCACCACCACCACCACCACCAACACCAGCAGCAACAGCAACAGCATCACCAGATTCATCCACACCAACATCCACAGCCACATCCGCATCCGCATCAATCTCCCACAAGCAATCCGCACTCTTCACAATTCTCACCCCGCGGACTCGCAAATGACTACAACAACCAAAGACTAAGTAAAACCCACACGGGCAGTAGCAGTAGTAGTAATAGCTTCCCTTCCCCAAAACAATCACTGAACTCCAAAGAATCTATGAAACACTTTCTCTCACCCAAAGACAGTAACAAAGAGGTTCAGGAAATATCTTCCTCTTCGCGTCTCGTTATTGATGAAAAGGCTAATTCTACGGAGGACGTAATACCAGACAAAACAGCAGTCTCGAGCGATGAAAAAAGTAAAAACGAATCCGTCATGAAAAACACGGAGAGCACCAAAACAACCAACTCCAAAATGACCTCATGTTTATTATCTTCCAAAAGCAGTGATGGTAAAAGCCCCTCCAACAACACTTCAGGTATCAACACCAAAGCAGCCATTCAACACGGCGTCAACAACAACAACAACGGCAGCGGTGGCCTCAATCTAATCAATAACAACCTCCGGAACAACATCCCATTTGACCACAATGCTCCCTGCTCGCCTTCAATGGACGACACAAACAACAGCAGTTGCCACGATACAAAAAACCTTGACCTTGATTCGGGCGACGAATCGGATGAACACGTCCCTCATGTCCTAGCACCGGGCTACCATGGGCCCAACAGACGGTGCCTCCTATGGGCATGCAAGGCTTGCAAGAGAAAGACAGTCGCCATCGACAGGCGAAAGGCGGCCACCATGCGCGAAAGGCGGCGACTGAAGCGCGTGAACGAGGCGTTTGAGACGCTGAAACGCCGTACGTGCCCCAACCCCAACCAGCGACTCCCCAAAGTTGAGATCCTACGCAACGCCATTGATTATATCGAGAGCCTGGAGGAAATGTTACACGGTAGTCGGATGCACAGGAACGATGACACGTGCAACAATGACCACAACTCATCCAGCAGCGGCTCCGATTACATGGTGAGACCTCTTTCGTTTTTTTTTTTGTTTTTTATGTCTTGCAAAATAGACAAATAAACCTATTGAATAAGGTCTAAGGCAATGTTTTCACAATTCACTTTAAAGGTTATAACTTCTTCATTGGCGAGTTACACTGCAAGAGTTTTTGTGACGTCACACAAAGAAGGATAAACGGACTCACTCAAATATCTCTTTGACATAATGTGTGCACAGAAACAAAAGTTTCATTTTTCACCTGCCTTTAATTTCATTTCATTATCAAGTACCCTTTTACCATTACAGTGTAGGGTCAACTCTTATTGAGGAGGAATTTCTCTGGATCATGTCATAAAGCCAAGTAGTTGATCAGCCCACTGTGACCTTTTGGTGGTAGTGGTAGGATTTAAATTTTGCCATGACAGCAGCCTTGCGGCCTACTCTTTTCGATTTCCAACTGCCAATGGTTCTTTAACGTGCGCAACGTGCATACGGCACCTCCGGGTTTATCGTCCGTCTCCGATAGGACGAGGCTCTAGATCCCACCTACCGATGCTGTAGGGATCAAGTGAGTGGCATACCGGGTTTTTCATAGGGTGATAGCGATAAAAATCATAATGGGATTTTTCCTCCCAAGGCGGACTCGAACTCACGTCATTTCGTTTTCAGCGCCAGAGCCATGACCACTGAGCCACCGTGTCCCCTTCGCCTGGCTTTATGATATATTAATAATGATAATAACAATAATTATAACGATAATAATAATAATAACAACAATAATAATTATCATTATCAAAATGATAATAATCATAATGATAATAATAACAATAATAATAATGATAATAATTTTGCATTTGTTCTTAACCGTCCCTCCTCCCTCTCAAACTTTCTTTCCTCATCCCCTGATCTCCCTCCTCTTAAAACGTTTTTTTAACAGTTCTCATACAATAATTTTCAGGAATTTACTCACCTTTTACTCTTCATGCAATGATTTTTCATAAATTTTTTCACCTCTTTTAACCCATGAACACCCGATCTCTCCAATAACCTCTTCTTGAAAAAAGTATTGAAACATAACCTTTCTAAAAATAAATCTCGTAAAAAGATTCGAAACAAACTCCAAACTACGGTGGAAAAGGGGTAGGTGAATACTATTATTATGAACGATAAGAAGAACGTTAAAAAGCTCAACGGCTCAGAGCGCTTAGGAAACGATCCATCTTCTAACGTTGCTGCCACTGTCATCCGTAATAAGCGTCGTTTGTCTTACCGCTCTCGCTCTCTTGCACCCGGGGAAAGTGAGATAGACACATTAATTGCTTTAAAAAGCCTTCTTTTTAATTTCCCTAAGGGTGGCTGATGACAATGTTATGTGGGGCTTAAGGTGGATTTTCCCTGGTACCAAAAATGTATAACCTAGTTGCTTTTTTATCTTTCGACCTCTGTACATTGAATTTTTGGTTATGGAATGCGCAATAAAAAGAATCATGACCACCCCCCGCCCACACACACACACACACACACACACACACACACACACACACACACACACAACCTCCTCCAATGAATCGCAGATGAATGGATTATTAAAGACTGGCGCTTCTAGCTCACAGTGGGCTGATCACCTGCTTGGCTTGATGGCATGATCCAGAGTAGTTCCGTCTCAATATGAGTCGGCCCTACACTGTAATGGTAAAAAGATACTGGATAATGAAATGATGATGCTTCTAGCTCAACAAAGTTTTTGGTATTTAATTATAACAATTGTGTTCAACTGTTTCGATTTAGTATTTTATATTACCAGCTTTATTATACTTCTGCGTTTTATAATTGTCCCATTTACATAAGATCATGTCTTTCAAACCATCACCCCCCCCCCCCCCCAAAAAAAAAAAATTAAAAATGTAGGTATATTTTACTATTCCAGTATTCTACTCGTTGCCTGTTAGTCGTAAAACATTATTTTAGGTAGACGACTTACTACTACGATAGATGTTATTATCTTGGATTTTCTTCAGATGCAGCGGTTGATTTTAGTCAACCTTTCTCTGTTTCTTCGGCTACGAAAATCAAATTACTTGAAAACAAAATACACCTTTTACCAATGAGTGGTGACTTGAGGAGAATAAAGTTATCTAGGAATATAGAACGAAAATGCATTAACCTACTTTTTGTCTGCCAAAATGTTTCATTTATTCTTGTTCATAGCAGTGATTGATTATTTGGGTTACAATTGAAATAGTGCCTGTAAAGTGTAAATGCTAAGCAGTGTATCTGTGTAGAAAAGGCTTTAAGTCCAATCTCGGGCTACATCCAAATTAGTTTGACCTCCCCAGATGTACGCCTACATGTGTATTTTCTTTGAGTCATTCAAAAATGGGCACAGTGGGCTAACCACCTGCTTGTCTAATCTCTTGGCTCAGAGTTTTCCTGACTTTTGTATTACATCAGATTAGCTTTGAACTTTTTGACACATTCTGTTGTCAAACATTATGTCAGGTCCCTACAAGTTGGGCGGTACAAAAGGGAACATGATGACAAAAAAAACCAATAAAAATAGCAAAAAAATTGTTCATTATCTCTCCAGCCATCAAACATTATTGCCCCTTAGCCCCTTAGTTTGAGTATGCTCTCTCT
>JAUEKY010284274.1:0-13973 GCA_031833965.1 Scyllaea pelagica
CGGCCTTGCGGCCTACTCTTTTCGATTTCCAACTGCCAAGGGTTCTTTAACGTGCGCAACGTGCACACGGGACCACCTCCGAGTTTATCGTCCGTCCCCGATAGGACTAGGCTCTAGATCCCACCTATCGATGTTGTAGGGATCAGGGGAGTGACATACGGGGTTTTTCTTGGGGTTTTAGCGATAAAAATCATTATGTAATTTTTGTTCCCAAGTTGGACTCAAACCCGTGTCACTTCGTTTCAGTGCCCAGAGCCATGACCACTGAGCCACCATGGCCCCCGATGTACATAATATTGTTTCTTATTCCCTTTCTGCAGAGAGGCTGTGTCGCTGGCCAGGATCCGCCTGTCGCAAGTGGACCCCGTGCTGGAGGACCTCTACACTGAGTGGGGACAGAGTTTGATGAAGGATGGCCAGTTTGAACAGGCCGCCAAGTGGTGAGGTCCAACATTCCATACAAAACCCTACACGTCCTATAAACCCTACGTCCTATAAACCCTACACGTTTTAGGAAATTGCAAAGAATTTTGTTTATGATAATACGATCATTTTATTCATGTCTAGAGGGAGACAAGGACAACAAGTGAAGACAACGACTGAATGACGTCACTTAACAACAACAAAACATTGACGTACAAATGGGCATGAATGTGTACAAGGCGTGCACCACAACGTCCTATAAACCCTACACCACACATCCCACAAAACCCACACATTCCTAAGCAAGTAAAGTCAAACTAACTATCTGTAACAGTTGTTGGCTCAAGTAATTGAGTGTCCGCTTTGGAACCAGTTGGTTGTGGGTTCAATCCCAGGCCAAGACATTTGGAAGCTGTAAAAATTGGTTATACTGCCGCTGCCCGCCTGCCATTGAGCATTATGGGAACAGTGGTAAGACTGGTTGGCCCTGTGTCAGTATAATGTGTCTGGGTTAGGTATTTGTGTTCAGCCCTCCGTTATTCTCTCTGTGGCAGCACATTAACATGTGCCGAGTACTCTGCCATTGATATAGGCTTTAAAGTGTTTTAACAGGGTATTTAACCTTTGATGTTAAAACATTCTTAGATATCTGTATTTTGCCATTGGCCATTTTTTAAACCATTTTTGAAAATCAAGGCACACAAACATCAAGAAAAATAAACAAACAAACGCATGGATGAAAACATAATATTGATAACAGGTACTATCCAATCTCTAGCTGAAATGAAAAATGAATAAAGTCAAAAGACATCTGGTATAAGTGACGTGATATTGTGAGTATCTATCCATTGAATCAGGTATTTTGATTTTGTTTTTTGTTTTTTCCAGCTACTTGGCCATGCGGCAGATACAGGAGGCCTGCAAAGTCTTGACTCGGCGCAGCGAGCACTCATCCTTGAAGACGGCCTGCCACATGAGCTTCCTGGCCAAGGAAGAGCAGCTGGGCATGGAGTATGCCTTCCAGATTTTTGCTCAGCATCTGACATCCAGTGAATGGAAAGAGGCCTATGCTTTTGTTCAAGAGCATAAGAGTTTAAAAGTGAGAAAATAGACGTGCTTTCTTGACATCATGGTATACATCTCATGCAAATCAATCAATTCAAGTTTGATTTTTGAAAACAAAATTAGGTAGTTGGAAATAGATGGTCTTTGACAGAACAGATATGGGTTGGTCTTTGAAAATTATTGAATGTTGAATTTTTCAATTTTTAAATGAGTTATAACAAGGGTGATAAAATATTATGTGGTTATAACAATTTTGATTTCCTTTTGTGTAAAAATGGGACTAAAATACAAATGAAAATATAATGCTTGACATCTGAGGTTTTATCTTGAAATGTGATTTGAATCTAGAAATGATTAAGAACATTGTACAAAACCTTGCAGGCAATCCATTGGTAGGAACATCAGCTATTAATTTTCTCATGATGTACCATTTTGATTTCTTATTTACATATTTGACAAAAATAGCTGTGGCTTTTTTCATGGGGCTTGCCTGATTGTCAGAGGCAGTAAAGTGTAATTATTTCTTGTTAGTGTTGGTTCTGGTTCATATTTAATTTTTTTTCTTCTCTATGGGATAGATGCTTGCACTCCCTTATGATATGCATGAGCTGAATGAGTTTATGTACCTCTGTATTTCTAGGCTTTCTTGGCCCTGCTCAGCACCCATGAGCTTCTGACAGAACAGATGAATACCCTTTGCCCTGGCATGACCTTGACACATAAACCTTTGAATGCTGATAGCTTTGGGCAGTGGGGAAAATCTGAAAGGTCCAAGAACCAAGTGAATCTGCCTGGTGGGTAAAAACATAACGCAATGATACATTTCACACCGCTGTCGTCTTGATATTATCATTGATGTGGTCATTAATTTCGCTCTCATTAGAAAATGAATAGTGTCCAGTAAGCCCAGAGATTAATCACATTGTGAAGAGGGTAAAAAATAGAAGAAATACTGAAATGGAGAGAATACAGGCACAGAGAATAGTTGAAGTTCTCAGAAAATAGTTGTGTGGTGCAGTGCAGTGCAGATACACAAAGCCTTTTTAGAGAAGAAGAAATAGCTTGGAGAAAATCAGTATGGAACTGCATGCACAATACACATTTTCTCTCTCCTAATTTTTTCTTCTCTCAAAAGGCTTTATCTTCAGCACTGATTCAATCAGCTGTTTTCTGTGGAAGGAAATATCTAACTTAATTTTGAGTTTGGACTTTTCTTATGAATCAGTTCTTGCAAATATTTACTACTATCTAAAACAATGCTTGGTTGAACAGGACTTGGTGATGATTATTATTACGTCAAAAATATGTATAGTGGAATGGGCAGGACAGAAACCTTATAATTCTATTTTGCTTCCCTGCTAAACAATGGTTGCCTCTTTGCTTTAAGTGCAGCCAGATGTTTAATTTCAAGTAATTTCTCCCCATCTTTTCAGACTTCCTGATGAACAAGTCAGACACGGACCCCGCCATTCCATGGGAGCCGCTACGTGTGGGCATGCACACCTTCCCCCACCACGTGCTGCGGCACTGGTACTACTGCCTGGACATGAACCTGCTCTCCTCCGACCTCAGGGCCACCTACAGCGTCATCAGCCACTTGTTGGAGCTGCAGACATCTTTTGCTGGCATCCCACAGGTGAAAACATCCATTTGTAGTGGCTGGCTCCTTGCCAAACTCTCTGTTGATAGTGGATTGGTACCTTGATATAGTACAACCCACTCTACTTTGTTTTTGGTCCAACACAAAATCAGCATATCATGTTGTCTCTTATAATGACTGTTTCTTTGTGATATGCTTTTTGGGGGTTGTTGTTAGGCGTTATTTATATGTTTTCTGAAAGGGGATATTTTTTTTTCTTGGCGCTGGAGCATTGTCCTAGTTCTTATGATCAAAAAGTCTCTTGTTTGACTCTCAGCTGTAATTTGTCCAACATTGCATGGAGTCCTTTGGAAAAACTCTCTTCACATTTTTTTCCTTATGTTATTAGAGAAGAACATCAAAGACTGGTGGTACCCCTGGTTGGTGTGTGTATTGACCTACAGGCTATGTGTGGCATATTAAGTGTGTATGTGTTTTATATCTTTACCAATGAAGAATGTGCCATTTGTAAACCACTAAGAATAGGATGTAGACTAATGTAGAGTCATGATAAACAGCCTTTATTTGGTGCATTTTCTAAACACAGTTTAGCTCATTGTTATTGCATTTAACTCATGCATGCATTCATCATTTCCCCACCAGAGCCTTGTTGTGATGAGCACGCAGCTGAGCCTGTGCTTCATCTCCTTGCTGCTGTGTGAGACGTCGACAGCCATCACACACCTCCTGCAGGCTACCGCCTTCTTGCACCAAAACGAGCAGGGGGGAAAACTGCTGCGATTCTTCTGTCAGTTGGTGCTGCCACAAGGTTAGAATTCTCAGACTTGAACACGGGATTTTTTGGTCCAGGGATGGACACCTCCATATGTAACTGAGGCTGCGTGTTGAGTCTTGTTGGGAGAATATAACCTAAGTCCTCTAAAACTTTTCTCACCCTACTCAGGTGAAAATTAGTACCCTACCATTAGCAGTTTTTTACCTGCTAGAAAGAAAATGTATTAGCACCTAGCATATTATTTGTATTCAACTTTGGTAGTTGATATTGACAGTCATATTGATCTACTCTTGACAGTGTTTATACCAAAAATGGCTGCTGAACTACTAATGTGATAGCGGTATTATGTTTTGATTCAGATTTTTTAAATTGATTTTTCCTAGAAGCTTGATGTGTTATCATATATCCTGTATGTATTATTTGACCAGGCTTGATGTTTTGCTGATGTTTTGCTGCATCCATTCTATTATTTCATTACTTTTAAGCTTGTTGTTTGTGTTGGTTGATAAGCTATACCATGACATGTAGACCCTGTACCCTTCAATTGACTGGATGTGTGTGTGTGTGTGTGTGTTGTTGTTTATTGTGTATTTGGCCAGCCTTAACGTTTCCCTGTGTTCATTCTATTGTTTTCTATTTCTTAATCCTTGGTTCTACTGTCAAATGAAGTACATCATGTTCTCCATGTCATCCCCCCCCCCCCCCCCCCAATCCGTTGTCAGGGCCCAAGTACCTGCTGAAGCTGCAGCAAGAGTTCAATGCCTCCAGGCTGGTGATCAACATGGAGAGCCACGGCGGAGACCTGGAGAAGACGGGAGGGGAAGCCTACAACACCATCAAGAAGTACCTGTCAGACATCAAAGATGACAAGGGAATCTCATCGGCAGGGTCTCGTTGCCGGGAGATGGATTGTCTGCGGTCGTACTACTACCTGGCCATCTTGGAGCATTTGAACGAGGAGTACACGCGGGCGGGGCAGCACGGGGAGGATGATGGGATGCCACACGCTGACACGCCCTCCACTCTCAATGAGCAGAGTCAGGAGCCAGAAGCTGGTAAACGGTCGACTGATAAGACTCTGTTACAGAATTCTGAAGACAAAGGGAGCTCACTCCCCTCAGCAGCTGGGCCATTGCCATCATCTAACCACAGCCCTGACACAGACATGTTTTCCTCTCCTGTGGATCCTTCCTCTGACCTCAGTACAGAGTCAACAGCACTTAGTACTGCTGTGAGCAAACATTCCAACCCAGTCCCCAGTTCAAAGACAAACCTTGCAACCGAAGACGAGCCAAGTGACAAGGATAAAAAACTTGAGGGTCTAGCATTGCCAGGTTCTTCTGAAAATGCGTCCTCTCCAACTTCAAAATCATCCCTGAAAACATCCCCCTTATCATCTATCTCCTCATCCACCTCCCCTACCACCCTATCGTTTAAAGAAAAGTCTAGTGCATATCAGAAATGGAAATTGAATAGAAAAAATCTTTTCCATATTTCCAAAGGAGTTCTGTGGGACGTTCAGGCAAAACGAGAAGCTCTAACAGAAACTCTTGGATACATTCACCGTGCCATTTCTCAATACCTTCTGACCAACAGGTCAGACACTGGCAATAATTCAGTGCCAAATTCAACAGATTCCTCTGCCAAATCGCCTCAGCCAGTCAATGGGGTTGAAGTCACTCTAGAAGAAGACGGAAGCTGCCAATCGTCTCGCCTGTTGCCATCATCTCCGTCAACCACCACGCCCTCACCAACCTCCGTTGCAGCGTCGTCCAGCTCCTTCCTGTCCCCTCAGCAATCCAGCCCCGATAGCAATACTAAACGCACTACGCCGCAGCGACCAAACTCACAAGAGCTCAGTCAGATGTCAGATCCAGGCATGAGGCTGCCCATTTACAGAAGCATGTCGGAGACGGTCAGTTCCAGGAAGGTGACGGACAGCCACGGCCTGCCTCAGGACGTCCTGGAGGTGAGGCACAAGGTGGAGCAGGAGCTGCTCGGCATTGAACCCCTTGCCCCGACCTTGACCTCACCCAAAAACAGAAAGGTAATCCCAGCTTTAGTTGGGTTTTTTTTTTGGTTTTGTTATCAATTCCCCTTTGTACCACTCTATGGCATAGTAGGGACCTGACTTAATGTTTGCCACCAGAATGTGTCAAAAAGTTCAGTTCAAACCCAATCTGATATCATACAAAAGTCAGGAAAAGCTCTGAGCCCAGAGATTAAGACAAGCAGGTGGCTATCCAACTGTGCCCAGTTTGAAGGACTTAAAGAAAATACACATTGAGGTGTACATATAGGGAGGTCAAACACATTTTAATTTAGTGTGAGATTAGACTTGCAGCCATACCTACAAAGATGCACTGCTTAGCCACTGCAGGCACCTTATCTTTAGTCTGATAATTAATTGTAAGGAATAACAATTGTTTGAAGTGTTTCTTAGGGGTTTTAGAGCGCTATCAACTCAAATTAGGTTATGTCAGCAATATGAAGAAGTGTGAAAAAACCTCAAGTGTATCTTTTCAGTTGTAATCTGGAAGTATGAAGAAAGAGGGATCATATCAAATTACTTTTTTAAAAGTTTTTCCGTGGCTTTCTGTCCTTTTTTATTATCTTCTTTGGTGCCTCATCCCTTACAAATGTTGAGTTGGACATGGGCTGAAGTGCAAAGTGGGGCAGGAAAAATGGTCTGAGGTAGACTTTTGTCCTAACCAGGGATTGTCTTATTTGGT
Source organism: Scyllaea pelagica (assembly GCA_031833965.1). Lineage (NCBI taxonomy): Eukaryota > Metazoa > Mollusca > Gastropoda > Nudibranchia > Scyllaeidae > Scyllaea > Scyllaea pelagica. Next base: position 6,596 of record JAUEKY010284274.1, read on the forward strand.
CAGTTTATACTGCAAGGACCAAGTGTACTGAGTTCATGAAACACAACACAGTTTTGGGCTTGGGCCAAGGTTTATTTGAATTTGTGTCAAATCTATTAGAACTTTGCAAGACACTGGTTACTGTTGAGTCAAAATAAACTGTTTTTTTTTTAGTCAAAATAAACTGTACCAAACTGCTCTCTAGAGTCCTGTGAATCCAACTGTTACAGTTGAGAAATGGGATTCCATTGGTCACTGCTACTGTTTTAGCCAATTTCTTGTAATAATTAAGAGCATTATGAATAAACGGACTAGACTATCCAAGAAGCCAAGTTAATTTCACGACTAAAGGCAGAACTAGAGGAGATTCTGCATCTACTAAGTTTCATACACCCTAAGAGACATTGCTGATTGGTTGGTGATATACTTTGCGCTCCGTCCTCCCTGTGTTAACCCTGCCTTCAGAGCAAAGTGAAAAGCATTTGCCTCAGGAGATATTGGTTCAATAATGAAAGTTCTATGTCCAATAAATCAAATTAAGTTGTGAAAATTGATGATTTATCCTTACAGGTGTTTTGGATGGACAGTGGATGGGATGGTGTCAGCTGCAAGGGGAGTTCGGACATGAATAGGAGGAACCCGGATGGAACCCCGATTCCCTTGGAGTGGGATGACCTTCCGGTGGACGTTCGATATAATCAGCCTTATGTCAGCCAAGCGTTGCTGCGTCAAGAACAAGAGAGCATTGCGGCTGAACTGAAACAAGTGCCTGACATGTCAAAGGTATGCAACTCCAAACAAATCCAATGGTATTTTTTTTCATCTTTCTTTTGTAATGAATATCTTGAATGCATCTTATGTCAGGTTTTTATTCCGGTATATTTGGTTGGAAGTGATATTGTTGCAGATAATGTATTGCATTATGTCGATATGGACATTAACTTATTTTGGATGAGTTGTTTGCTCTATTTGGGTTGCCTCGAGTAGGGAGAAATACCTTTATGGTCTTCCTGCTTTATTTACACCTAGTTGAATTTTAGGAATGAGGTAAATCCTAAAATCTAGGAGTCTATCAGAAACAGCTGAGAATGCCCCAGTGGATGACTGGATGTTGCCTCTTGTCTGCTTCATGCTAGAGAAGAAACAGCTCTTTCATACCTCAGGTCGACTTCCCCTTCCAATGCAAAATTACCAGGATGGGAATGGACACACTCTTAATGGAAAGATATTAGGTTTAGAAAAAAGGCTACAGCATCCACATGAATACATAAAACCCTTGCATGTTATATGTGGATGTGTTCATGGGTGAATAAAGGAGGCAAATAAAGTGATTTGATAAGCATGGAATGTGTATGTGATCTCTTACATCATGGTGTGGAACAGTAGCGTCATGGGATGTAAACAGCCACAACTGGTCTTATGAAGTGTCGCCACTGACATCTACGGCAGAAACTTATGAGCTGTGCAATGCACCCAGTGGCCATGAAAGAGTTAATAAGTACATGCTTTATGAGTATGAGAAGCTGGCACTTTGAGGAATTGAGCTGTCCACGACCACCACCATCATTTAAACTCTCTTACTCTTATAGGTGTTCTTTTTGTAAGGAGGCCTTTTGTTTGTTTTATTTTATGTTGCTATAACCAGTGGTTCCATTGTGTTTCAGGTTCCTTTCCCTAGTATACACCGTTGCAGCAAGACCCTGCTGGATGCGTGTACCAGCTCGGTGGACCTCAGCCAGGAGGAGAAGGACATCTACCTCAAGGAGCTGAAGGACTGGACCATGCTGTTTGCTGTCACCTCCCACGGCAAAGATCAAGTGGAGAAAATGTTTGCATCAGCAGCACAACTACAACTGGAGCAATGATAGTCATAGGTAGAGTTATTTTTCTAAGGAAGTGTGATGATTTGTTTATATAAAGTCTAAAGTACATTACGCTGATCAGGAGGTTGTCAACTTACACACTTGTGTGAAGCCTGGTTGATTTTGGTGATTTGATTCACTTCACTTATACATACCATTTTATCCATTCATCCATGCATACATACATATACCCATATATCTATACATACACAAACACTTTTACACATATATCTAGCTACGGTGCTCAAGACACATGTTCTCATCCTCCTATATATTTAAATCATTTTGGTGTGCCAATGCGACTACTGGAGATGCCTATCTTCAGTTTTAATAGAGCTGTTTTTTAATGTAATTAATAGCAAACAAACAGACATTTCCTAAAACTTTCCTGATTCCGGACAGTTTGCTGGTTGCAGTATACATTACAATAGAGAACAAAGTCAGAGCAAAGAAAAGGGATGCCAAAACAGTGTGTTTTGATGCCTTATACCCCCCCCCCACCCCCACCCCCACCCAGCCAGCTGAACTGAGAAGGTCTATGCTGTTAAGCCGTATGTCATTTAAAAGCCACTTAATTTTTATCCTCAAATCCCAAATTTCATGCATCTAAATCTATTTTGAGAAATACAACAGTTATTTATTTGAGGGTCGCTGATTTTTATTTAGGCGCATACTGTGTACTGGATTGGTGATTCAGAAACCAAGCGTTAGATCTGCCAGAAATTGTTGATAATTTCTTGAATAGTTGAATATCAGCCCCCATGAACTATATCCAGGTCTTAGGTAGCTAAATGTTCAAATTTGTGGGGAAGCATTTATGGAAATGGCCGAGAACAGAGAGACTGCACATCGCACAAAACGAGAAAGAGGGGAAATTTTTCTAAAAAGTCAAAAGATGTTTTTACAAGGTCACTTAGGTGAGAGAAGGGAAGCATTTGCTTGTTACAATGTCTAATTTAACAAGTAAAAGGAAGAGGAAACATTAATCTAGTATTTTTCTTCAAGCACCTGGCGCAAAAGCTTCCAATCAACTGGCAACTAAAGCCCTCCGAAAATCACGCAAAATTGACTTCCGTAGAAAGGAAACAAAATGGCCTGGTCTTTTAACTGTTTTAATCTTTTATGAATGCGTGGGAAAAGGTAGGTTTAACTATTAAAGACAGATTTTAAAAACCTGTGATAAGTTCCTCTGAAGACCTTGTCACCACCTGGTTGAAATTTTGCTGCGATCTGGAATTGATAGGCATTTGTTCATTTTCTTCTTGGAGTTCAATCCTCGCAGATAAGTGGTCAAGAGAAATATTGATATTAAATATAAGAATATTGACATAAAACTTTTACCATGAGATAACAATGAATTTCCATCATTATGGTAGAATTGTCTTTGTCACATAGATAGTCTGAATTTAGCTGGCCGGGGGGGGGGGGGGTTATAAGGTATTGAAATACCCTGATATCTGATTGTTTTGTGCAACTAATTGTATCAAGCAACCACTATGGATTTCTTGTCAGCATTGATTGAGTTTTGTAGGTATGAAAACATGAAGCAAAAGGGACGCTAGGAGAGCTGTATCTATTTTTTATTTTTATTTCAACACCCGTGTGTTGGTAATGTTGATTATTAATGTAGAAAGAAACTAATGGCACAGATATTATTATAAGACAGACTTCAATTAAAGGGATGGAAGCTTCATTTCTTGTTTTTTGGAGAGAAGGTTTTGCTTTTGGTGGGACAAAAACAGCAGCTGACATGAAAAGATTTAACGTAAAAAACAATAAAAAGATTTCTAAGCAAAAAAGGAGATGAGGAGATAAAAGGACGATTGAGATGAGAAGGAAAAAGTTGAGGGTCAACAAACCAGTAATGCTGAATTTGCAGCAGATACTTTGCTTCACCAGAGTTTTACCAGCGGCGATACAACTGCATTGAGTTACCACATGTGCGTACATTTATATGTGTGAGCTAGATCAAAGTGTGTGCTTGAACAAGGAGCACTTGTTCTACATTTACTGTAATACAGTTTTGATTTTTTGTTATCTTTGTTTGGTTGTTCATTTTGTGATTTTCACTTTTTCCATTGTGATAATTCATAGTGTCTAGAAGAACCAAGACTCTTACCTCTTTGTTCATCATCCAAATCCATTGATCACCCTCAGTGCCACTGATGTTACGCTTTATGTTCCACTTTGTCCTTTTATGGCTTGAGGTAGAAAAGGAATAAAGATATTTCCCTAAGTGTTATGTTATCTAGGGCATCCAATGTAAAATTGATTCTGTTTCAGAATAATCATCATCTTATCAAAACTGTCACCCTCAATAAAGTATGTCATTACCATGGACATAACATGGTTGGGATTTTGAGAGCAATATACAATCTATTTTTAGATTTCTTAGATTAAGATGCACAAAAAAAAGTGTTGAAAATTGTTTCTGCCTGTTGTTTTAAAAATTGCTTTATATAATGTCACAAAATATTAAACGAATCTGTCTTTACTCATGTTTTTTCATTAGTTTCACAAAAATACACAAGGATTGCTTTTTAACAGTTCTATCAAGGATTAGAAGCTTGTAAGGGCCTGAATGCAGTTAAATCTATTTATACCACCCGGTGAGGGGCAAACAGAAAATATCATAATGAACAAGGGGAAAAAACACTATAGTTAAAATGAAAATAAAATCTTTTAACATTGGTTGTAACACCTTTCTGTTTACATGTTGGCATTCTGTTTCCCATTCCAATGAAATTCTATAATTCAAAGTCTTTTTGAGCTTAAGATTTCCCACAAAGCTTTATTCGGTGCTTGGTTGAGTTTTTCATACTTTTTGCTTTCCTTCTGCGGGTTGGTTGGTCAAAACAGCCTGCTTTGTCTTGGCAGTATTATCATGTCTGGAGTACTTACAGCCTACAAGGCAATCATACTTAGTTCGGCCTTGAGATATTCAGTGTGATCCACCTAGGCAAGCCACACCTCTAGTGATTGTATCTAGAATTCTGGCTGTTTTCGTGACACGGCGGCCACAATGAGCTGCTGCAGAAGTGCTGAACTTTCAAACTTTGTTTTTGTTTTGTTATCAGATCCCTTTAGTACAGCTCAAAAGCAGTGTGGGGACCCAACATAATGTTTGATACCAGAATGTGTCAAAAGTTTAAGCACAATCTGATATCAAGCAAAAGTCAGGAAAAGCTCTGAGTCAAGAGATTAAGACAAGCAGGTGACTAGCCCACTGTGCAACTTTCAAGTATTTTGTAGAATTGTTGCTGTGGTCAGGGTGAAGGTCGCCAATTCATCATAGTGGTTGCTGACGTAATAGATACAGATACAAGTGAATCAAACAGAACATGTATACAATACAATGGTTATTGTAAATTGTGTGTTCAATTATAACAATAATAACAAAGGTGAGAAACATGAAAAGGACAAAACATCTGCAGCAAGTGATTCTTGTCTGGATGAAGGTAGTGATGCTATGATCATGCAATGATGTCAGGTCTAGCTGCCACAATACCTCCCAGCTTGAATGAGAAATTGGGGGCCCTCCCTGTCACTAATTTTGATAGAGACAGTACTGAAATTTAGTTGCAATTATGTTGCTTCCAATTATTCACATGCTAAAAGGAAATTAAAGTCTAAACTTGCTTGATAAGATATAGTTGTAGAAAATTTGATTTATTAACTTTTGATGTTGTCAAGGTTGTTTACAATTACAATTCTGACTCTTACTGCCCATTATCATGAAAATTCCTTATAGTTATAAACTTTGCATTGATCTTGTTGAACACTGGGGTGAAAGCAAATGATAAAAAAGCCTGAAAAGATTGCCTCCAATTATCACAACCCTGCCACTGACCCATTCCATACCCCAAAAAAGAAAAATAAGAAAATAAAAACTTGCAAGAGCTAACTAATGTAGTCTTTTTACATGCAAAAGTGCCTTTCCCTTTCAAGGACTATAGGTTAAGATTAAGATGGAGATTCAGATAGATGCTGTATGTAGAATGGGGGTCATACCATGATCTGTAACAACAGGAGGCAACAGCTTTTTGTGATGTTGACTTTTCTGGCCTGCAGGTTGCTGGTTGGTTACAGAAGGTGTAAAAGACAAGATAAATTGCTGTGGGGTTGGCATAGTTCCTGTGCATGTAACACAAAGATTGACAGGATATATACATACGAATAATTTGTACTTACTTACAGTATGCCTTTCCAACTCTAATACTCATGTACTCTTTGACGTGAAAAGAAAGGCCTGTTTTACTACAGGCTACAAGGTAGGATACGGCAAAGGCCTGTTTTACTACAGGCTACAAGGAGGATACGGCAAAGGCCTGTTTTACTACAGGCTACAAGGTAGGATACGGCAAAGGCCTGTTTTACTACAGGCTACAAGGTAGGATACGGCAAAGGCCAGGGCCCATGCTGAAAGCCATCCAAGGGACGTTTATTTGATGAATAATGGCATTCGTGAATGTGATACAAGCCTTCAGCTATGGGCTGTCTGCACAGCTTTCATTATTGTCATCTAATCAGAATATGCTTATTTGCGTTTGAGTATATTTCTCACTTCTGTCAACTGTCAAAAGGTTGACGTCTACTCTAAGGCATATTTTCTCAAATCTTTCAATAAACCGAGATTTTTTATGAGTATAGTATATATTGTTGGGACCAGGTGAAAGGGAAGTAGAAGGCAAGGTTGTACTATGAGCAATGCAATGACAGATTTCCCTTCATTCACACATTTATAGTTATAGTTATTCAGTCTTGAGTTTGAAAAGAGTCGCTGCCCCAACATGCCCAGAGGCTATACACACCTAATGTGTTCACATATGGCCCCTTCCCCCACCCCCACTCCTTAAGGGTCCCAAATAGCAGTTAGCCAGGAAGGGCTAAAGAGTAAGGATGTTATTGTCATGCTGTGTCTTAGTATAGCTTCTGAAAACTGACAATGAACTTGATTGACAGAATAAAACAAGCTTTTTACAAGATCAATCAAACTGCAATCATTATCTATGTATTCATGATTCATTCATTGTTATATGGTTTGTTTGTTTCTATTTTTGCTTTCAAAGCTTACACGATTCCTTTGTCAAATCTGGCTGCCTCAGGGAATCATTGTTTTCTTTATCATTGTAATAGTAAATCCAATAGTATGAAATGATGATTGACCTTTTTACAAATTGCTAATTTTTTGTGATGGCAAAGCTTTGACGAAAGTCTTAGCTTATTTTTGTTTCTCGAATTCATCATTAATATTATCTTTGTTGTTCATGCTATCAAACTGACATGAGATGAATGAATTGTCAAATAAATCTTTTTGAAACTAAGATTTTTTTCACATTTCTTCATTCGCCATAGTATTCTCCATAGACTCTGCTGGACAGCAAGTCATGGTGTGAACTGAAGTAGAGCATGCAGTTGCACAAACTTTATTCACTGTAAATTGTGAAGACTGCGTTTTCATTTTCACCCATGAATCAGGATATCCTCTCCTCAACCCCCCCCCCCCCCCCTCCAATCTTTTTTTCCACAAAACACGG
>JAUEKY010284385.1:0-13959 GCA_031833965.1 Scyllaea pelagica
CCCCCCCCCCCCCCCCCCCCCCCCCCCCCCCCCCCCCCCCCCCCCCCCCCCCCCCCCCCCCCCCCCAAGAAAGAGAGTAGAGAAAAAAGGGATAGATATGGGGATTTCATACTCCTCATTTATTTTTTCTTTAAAGTCTAAATGGCTGAAAGCAGGCATGGTATCTGTTATGTTTATATTTTGAAAGAGGTTCTTGTAATTGATCGCAATCCATGACTTTCCACTGTTACTACAGGCATAATTCAAATTGAACTCGATTTCTTTCCAATCACCTCAGGAAAAACTGGAACCAGATCTACGTGGTGCTACAAGGCTCCAACCTGGTCTTCTACAAAGACCAGAAGGCGGCCTCCCAGAAACCCAGCGCTCCGTTTGGCCAGCCTGACGGTGTCATCAGCCTGCAAGGCGCCCACATCACCTTCAACATTCCCAAAGAGGTCACGAGCAAGAAGAACACGATATTGGTAGGGTCTCTCATGCGCTCCTCCTTTCTTTGAAAATTGCAAGTGCTTTGAAATAGAAAAAAATTAAGGAATAAACCACCTTGCAATTCTGAATTTTTATAAAGAATCTCGCAAAATCATCAGAAAAAAATTAAGGGATATACCACCTTGGAATTCTGAGTTTTTATGAAAAATCTCCCAAATTTATCAATTTTCTCAAATTGCTTTGGTTTTGTCTTGTATATCTAAGCTCTTGTCCTATAGAGCAGACTGAAGATTGTAATGGAGGTATTGTTGCACATCCAGCAATGATGAAGGGTGTCTTTTATTATTTTCTATTGTGCCATGATAGCCTTGTCACAGTTAGGTAGATTGTGGCTGGTATCTTGGATGAGGGACCCTGTTCTGAAGCCTGTCCGAGTCTTCTTGAGTATCTCAATAAGACATTTACTTCATGTCCTCCCCCTTTTAGCAAAATGTAAATTATCAAAGTATATTTTCTAAAATGTTGCCTGTAGTTGCCAAGCAGTGTATCTTAGTAGATAAGGCTACAAGTCCAATCTCACTGGTTGGCCCGGTGTCAGCATAATGTGACTGGGTGAGATATTCGTGTGAGTACTCCGTTTATCTCTGTGGCAGCACGTTAACATGTCAAGAGTGCTCCGTCGGCGATGTGACCTAAACTGTGTAGAAGCAGGCGTTAAACCATAACGGTTTTTTTTTTTAAGTCCAATCTCAGGCTACATCAAAATTTATTTAACCTCCCTAGATGTACACCTCAACATGAATTTTCTTTGAGCCATTCAAGAGTGGGCACAGTGGGCTAGCCATCTGCTTGTCTTAATCTCTTGGCTCAGAGTTTTGACTTTTGTGAAACCAGATTGGGTTTGTACTTTTAGACATGTTCTGGTATCATTTTTGACACATTCTAGTGTGAAACATTATGTCAGGTCCCTACACTGCCATTAGTTGGTAAAAAGGGGAACTAATAACAAAACAAAAACAGTTTTCTGAAATGAAAATACTTTTATAGAAGGTATTATTAAGTTTATCCGATATTTTAGAATTTTGATTCACAATGGATGATGTTTGATATCTCATATTGGTTTCCAACTTTTCATTTAGATTTGAATTTTAAAAAATTCAGATTTTGCAATGGTCTGCTTATTGAAAGGCATAATGTTCATTATCTTTCTTTCAATGATTGTCAAAGTATCATCTTTTGAAGGATGAGTTAACTCATAAATGATATATGAATTAGATTAGGACATTGGTAGGTGAAGTAAAGATTTAAATTGTTATATTTGTTTTCCTTCTCTCATTGAGCTTTTCGTTCAAACTAAATATTTTCTTTTTCTCATTGAGCTTCTTGTTCAATAAAGTATTTTCCTTTCCTCATTGAGCTTCTAGTTCAAAGTGAATTTTTTTTTTCTTCTCTGAGCTATAAGTTCAAAGTGAATATTTTCCTTTTCTCATTGAGCTTTTAGCTGGAAGTAAAAATAGTTATATAGACAGATCAATTGTTTTCTCTTTTGCTCATTAGTTATATAGACAGATCAATTGTTTTCTCTTTTGCTTCATTCCAAAGCTGTCCGTATTGTCAGGAGGGTACTATCTGTTCAACTCCGACAGTGAGAAAACAATTCGTGAATGGTTTACGCGCATGAAGCTGGTTGCTAATGATATATCTGTAAGTAGAAGATTTTGATGGTCATAGATACATTAGCTCTTGTTCCTCTGTTTTATGATTGAATTAGATTATTTATGTACAAATGATGGAAACAATAGATTTTATTAGAAAAGGAGGGAGAGTAGAAGATGGGGGAAATTCAATGAGGATGCCAGGATAGTAATGGTGTGGATGCTGGGAAGGCGAGGAAGGCAAATGAAGACACAAAGAAGGAGAAGAAGGGCAAAAGATTGGGATCTCCACTGGTTTATGTGGGATAGAGCACCTGTGAATGCCCACAGCTGAGATGCATGAGGAGAGAGAAGTGCTTGCCTATCCTTACCCAAAGGAACAGATAATAGTAGAGAGGTTCAGTCAGATTGTATTCATGTTCCTCAAAGCTACCTGGTGTTTAGTTTCGGGTTAAAGGCCTTGCATCAGATGACGGCAGATTTGGGCCCAAAGCCATGCTTGACAAATCAGGGTAGTATATTGCATACTGTACCTATTTTCCCTATCCCATGATGTGCTTGTTGTTAGCCTCTGTGTTTCCACTCACACAAAGTACAATTTACTATCAGCTTGGGGTTGGGATGGTAGGCTGAGTGAAGGTATTTGGCTTTTTTTCTTTTTTGACAATTCTTATAATCAAGCAAAGGTTTTTACTTGTGAATTAATTCACTCATTACATCTCTGTTTAGTATTATGTTTATTTTTCAAAACTCGGGAGTGTTTTTGCCATATCTATTAGCCTAGTAGCCTTATCTCTTGACTCACAAGCGTGACATGTGTTAATGTAGAGAACCCCTCCATGATATGCCAATGCTCCCTTCTCTTGCTGTGGAGGATATGACTAAATGTCTCTTATCTTTATCAAATATTTACAGCCAGATGACTCAGCTGCAAAGGAGCTCGAGGACAAGAAAGGTGAGACATGACTATCTTTTGTTATCTCTGTGCAAACCTATTTTGTTTTACAAGCATGAATCTCATCAAACACTCTTTAATTCTCTCTCACACGCATGTGTGCTTACACACAGACAAACCCACACAAATTAGCACACAACACACAAACATACACTGAACTGCCTCTGATTTGACTGTCAAAAATTGAATCACTCTCCACTTTGCTACTTCTAAGTGTGTGCAATAGAAAAGTTAATTGGGACAAGAGTGTGTGAAATAAACAACATGTTTTTGGAATAAGATTTCTTCCTTTCCTGTTAAGAAGCTCTTACCACAAGAGAACATAAGGTGGTCTTTTCTCTGCTTGTGATTAAAAAAAAATCTTCAGACTGTTCAGAGGGAGAGTGGTTTTATTTCTGTTTATTATGTACTTTGTACTTGTTTCTGCTGATTCTAAACTTGTGCATCAAAGCTGAAATTGCTGAATCTAAAAACATCTGAAGGGCAGTTGCTTTTTCTGTGTATAGTAATTATAGCTTTCATTATATATTCTATTTCTAGTAGTTACTTGACTTCTAGCTTTGTTCGTTATCTTGTGATGATTGCACTCTCATTGTGGTACATAGTGTGCATAGAGGTCAACAGAAGTAGTCGGTGAGTTGCTTTGGTGGGAATTACCTGCTCTATGGTGTTTAACAGATCAAAGCTGCTATTGCTAGCTAGGTCCCATCGCCTTTCTTTTCCCATCCAACTCCAACACATTTACAATAACAACCACCACTACCACAACTATGATCAGTTCCACCTCCACTTGATGTAGGTTATAAAGGGAGATATATTTTGTCATGTCAGTTTAGGTTATTTGCATAATGGGTAGCTTTTTGCGGACTGTGCCTCTCTTTCAAACAATATCCCTGGTTGCTTTTACTTTTTAGAGGAAGTGTTGACTATTGAATAGTAGAGAGCCTGGGGTACTCACAGAATGCTTTGTTTTGTATCAAATTTTCTATAAAAAAAAGAAAACTCATGGGGAGCATACCTCTTGATTATGCCATCTCCCTCTATTTAGTTTATCAAGGCATGTGACCTCCAATATTTTCCATTAACTTAACACTAAATTCTTAATTGTCTTATTGAAATTTTAAACAAAAGCATGAATTTCAATTTTTGTCTGGTAAAATTGTTCCTATTCTTTGAAATTTCCTAAGAGAAAAAAACAAAACCGAGAAGTAACTTGATTATATCTCTTTCCAGGATTCTCAAGAAGTGTGTCTGCGGATGAAAGTGCTAATGCTCAGGCTATGGATAGAAATAAAAATATTGTAGGCCTGAGGGCAAAATTGCGCAATTTTATCATTGGTAGACCATCCAAAGAGGAGTTGGTGAAGCAAGGCATTATAAGAGGTAAGTCTATTTGTTTTCTTATCATTCTCATAATTAACATTTTTCAGTCTGAGATTGAACCAAAATAAATATTCTTAATCCTTTCAATATTGTCAGTGGTAGTGGTTCTATGCATTTGCTTTGCTTTGTTTTGTTTTGTTTTTCAATATTTAAAAAAATCTTTTGTATATGTATTTAATTTTTAAGATAAAGTATTTGCTCTGAATCTTTAAAAATTCAAAGTTTTTTTTAAGTATGCCTTTTCTTTTTTGGATGAGGTTGAGATTCATTTGTTTTGTTGACTTTATATTTGGGTTGGAAGGGGGGGTGGGGGGGGGGGGAGGGGGGAGTGTCAGCTGTTTTTGTTCTCTGTTTTCAATTTTTTTTCCGTCACAAATAGTTAAAAAAGGAAATCAGTTCATGTTAATATCTTGGTCTTTAAATCTTATAACATTCCACATTCCATTCATGTTTTTCAACTGAATTTACACTTTTTTAAGGAGCTTTGTGTGTATGGATTATGATGCTTATCATAATTAAGTTTGTTTGATATGAGTTATGAGGTATGCCTCAATAATACAGGGGTGTTATATAAGCCTGTTGACTTATAGGTCCTGGGCCTAATCATGGATGTAAATTCTATAGGTCTCCATCCCAGGTTTTTGACATACAGGTCATCATTCTAATAATTTGATATGCCCTATATGTTTGCTGTCCAAGGATGGATATATGAGAAATGTGAAGCATTTAGAGCATGGCAAAAACTGGGGCGTATGGACAAGCCTTAGATAAATGCCATTATTAGGGACATGAATACTCAACTTTGAATCACTGTGATGTTTTGCCACCAGATTCAGTGTTTGGCTCTCGGTTAAGTGAGTTGTGTGACAGGGAGAAAGGAGCTGTGCCAACGTTTGTACACACTTGCATTCAAGCAGTTGAGGCCAGAGGTAAGCCTTGCTAACCTTATTCATTTGTTACTTGAATGTCCAGTTCATTGAAACATAGGCCAAGCAACTGTAGACATGTCTACCAATATATTATGATATTCATTTCATGATATTTCCATTACAGACTTCTGTAAGCCCATCAATACCGGGTACCTTCTTCATCTCTCCTATGAGATTTTCTGTGATAGTTCAAACACATCAACACTTTCCTCATTGTATAGAGAATATTCTTTAGAATCTTAATCTGCACTAAAAAGTCTTGAGTCATGGATTGTTTGGTTCAACATCCCTGAAAGGATTGTCTTGTATCTTGCTTTGATAAAACACTTTGGTTTAAGAAAAAAAAAAGAAAGAGTTTTCTTGAAACTGAAAAGAGACAATTTTGATCTTCACACAATTTTATAGGCTTGCATTACATAGTTCTAAACATGGAAGTGAAAAATTCAGATTTTTGTGACTTTTTTGACTATATATTGACTATATATTCTCCATTGATCAGTTTGCTGAAATTAAAGTTAGTATGCAGCCTTAGCTGCTTATATACTGACTCCTGATTTGTGACGCCTAATACTGTTTTCGTTTAAATAATCTGAATTTTATTTTAAGCCAACAGCTTATTCAAAGCAATTTCATACGGTATATAATCTTTGGCAAGTCAAATTATTCAAAAGAGTGAACTCCAATTGTTTTTTGCAAGTGCATTTTTTATTTAGGTGAGCACAATAAATGTTTTTTTTTTCCTGAGCCAGGACTCGAAGAGTGAAAACCTCTTTCTCAAAAATGAATTTTTTACATGGGATGAGTGCTGTTGTAAAGGCCACATAAATCAGTCACTTTCTTGCATGAATTTAAATGATAAAATTTCATTGTTTTTTTATAGTTGTCAAGACCAGCCAGGGATAGGCTCAACTTTTGATGTCGGCCGTCGGCTTCCTTGAATCAGACATATGCTTCTCATCTTCTTTCCTTTAACATTAAGGTTCAAGATGTGGGGGATATTCTCACTTCATAGATTTTCCTTGAGGTTGACTCAATGCAATGCATTGTTCTTAAGTAAGGGTCATAATGACCATATCAACTTCGAAACCATTTTGAGATTCTGACATGTTCTCCATTTCCCCTCCACAGGTGTGAAGCAAGATGGGTTGTATCGTGTGAGTGGAAACATGGCTCAGATTCAAAAGCTGCGGTGTGCTGTAGATAAAGGTATTGGTGACTTATGTAACTCTAACTTTCCTATCTCCTTCCAATTGTTTCACCTCAAGTGAAATGTTTTTCATATCAAGAAATTATTTTCCATTTCAATTCCTTTTCCGTAAGTATCTCACAGATTTAGCAATTCTGTACCTGTTGAAACTGTTTATCTTTACATAAGGAAATGTTTCTAAGAATATTTTGATTCCTTTTTTTTTTTTTTTTTTTTTTTTTTTTTTTTTTTTTTTTTTTTTTTGTTTTTTTTTTTTTTTTTTTTTTTTTTTTTTTTTTTTTTTTTTTTTTTGTGTGTGTGTGTGTGCAATGTTCATTCCATACTGCTCAAATGAGCAGCCTTCTATTTGTATATATGCATCTATGCTTGAGTGTATGGCTATTTGATAAAGTTTTATCAAGATATTCTTGAACGGCCTAAAAGATATATAATCTGGAACAGGTATTTTGATTTCAATCTTGTTTATTTTGAATTTCTCTTTGATGGGCTGGCCCTCTGCCTGGAGCTGCCCAGGCGGACAACTACCCCTCACCCAGATATCAAAACCAAAATTGATTAACACATCCGGGTGAGGTGGAAGGACAACTGGGCCCGAAGACCAAACAGCAAGTTAAAAGAAATAAAAGTAGACCTCGAGCCCACAAAAGAAGGATGCCAACCCGAGATCGGAAGAGGCTGTTCTGACCCGGATTGGGCATATGAGGCTGACACACCGTCACCTCGTTTCTGCCAAAGATGCCCCTCACTGTGAAGGTTGCAACTGCCCTCTCAAAATGAGGCATATCCTGATAGAGCGTCCTTAATTGGGCCTTGCCAAGGGTAATCATTACTCCAGCAGGGACATAAAGGACCTCTTAGGCTTGGGTCAGAACGACAGACAAATAATACATTTTTTAAAAGAAATCAAACTTTTAAGTCAAATGTAGTATAAATGAAAAAAACCTGAATAATTTTAATCGATATGGGATACAGACTTTTTCCGGTGATCTCACCTCCTTACTGCTCTCTGCAACCTGGACTGGTATTTCTGTGCAGGTCTGGCTGTCACAGCTTGTCGATTGTAGGGGATGTTGTGTTCCCAAAGTGTATTTACTTCAAGAATCATTATTCAATGTTCAGTTTCTCTTCTATTTTTATAATACTTGTTAATTGACAATGCTATTTATTGTACAGTTAAACTTAACTTTTAAAATATTTGAAGTGCTCTGGTCTTGTGAAACTGTGTTGAATGTTTTTCTGACTGTTTGCTGAAGCTGATATGGCCTAAAGTGTGTTGATAGCGCAGTAAAACCATCAAGAAACAAACAAACAAACAATTGATTTTTTCTACCAAACAGATGACAGCTACAACCTATATGATGAACAGCAGTGGGATATCCATGTGCTCACAGGATCACTCAAATTATTCTTCCGAGAACTGAAAGAGCCAGCTTTCCCTTTTCATATGTACAAAAAATTTGTAGATGCAATACGTAAGTAAATCTGTATCCATATCATTTTGTGTCCCCAAACATAGAATTGACAATTTCTGTATTTGATCTATGAATATTTATAATTGAATATCAAGTCAATGATAAAGTGCTGAATTTCTGATATTTTCCTGCCTCCTGCCATGAGTTGGAATTGAATGAATAGACAACACTTCTTCATGTCTGAGTTCACCTGATCCCAATTGTACACAGCCGGCCCTTAATCAGGGCTACTGTCTAAGGCTAGAATGAGCGCTATGCCAGTTATGTAACCTATAATGTGTTGAAACAGGAGTTTAAGACCTAACAGGTTTTTTTTAACTTTAAGGTTTTAACGCCTTTTAGGCCTACCATTGCCATAGCGCTCTGGACATGCTAACGTGTTGCCTCACAGAAATGACCAAGGGACTCCAATGAATATCTCACTCAGTCACATTATGCTGACACTGGGCCAACCAGTCTTAGCATTATGCTGAACACCAGGCAGGCAGCCCCTAAAAAACTGATTTTTACCACTTGGGTATGTGACTGCCTTGGGTTTAATCCATGACCTACCAGTTCTTAGGCAGACACTCAACCATTTGAGCCAACAGCGCTGGTGAAATGAATTTGAACCACTTTTAACACATGGAAAGAAGGATACAAGTTTATGTTCTTAAAAACATAACTTACTTTTTAACTAACTTTCAAAGGTTTTGTCCTTTTTTATTGAAATGATCCTCTTTTGTGAAATTGGTAAGGTATTCTGTGTGTCCAAAAAGTCTGTGCCAGAAACCACTGGATGGAAGAGCCTATGAAGTGGCCACCTCGATCCCTGGATCTCTCACTCCACTTGACTTCTTATTTCTTCTAGAGACACCTACAAACCCTTGTGGATACAAACTGTCCACACTGTCATGACAAGTTGAGATGTAAAATCACAAATTTATTGTCCCAGCATCGAACCATACACCCTGTAGAAACCTGAAAACAGCTTTTTCCAGAGAGTGGAGGGTTGTTTTAATGAAATTGGGGCTGAATTGTAGCCTCTGTAACACATGTGTTTCAGGGTGTAGAGCAGCAACTCTTTGGACAATTTCAATCATTTGACCTAAAAAAAAAAAAAAAATTTTAAGGATGGTGGTGCATGGTATTTTCGGAAACCTTGTAGATCCTATAAACATGGATCATGACAAGTAATTTTTTCTCTTGAACATGTACTCTATCTCCAGAAAAAGATTCTAAAGATCAACTTTCTGCCTTCAAATCGGCAATTTCCAACTTACCAAGGTGCAATTATTTTACGCTCAAGGAATTATTCCAGCATTTATGTCTGTAAGTCATTCTTACTTCTATTCTTTGCATTGTTTTCAATTTGCTTGATGCTGTTGTCAGGGCAATAAAGAGGCTGACACCGAAGTAAAGGTTGATAGTCTTTGTTTTTCAAATACACCGAAGCCTCGTTGTACCGCTCTTTGTTGTACCACCATTCCCGCATACTGCCTGCTTTTCTGAGGTACAGTTTGGTTACTTTAATATAAAAGACGATCAGGAACACTGACTATACCGCCATACTCTTTATAGTGCTAGATTATCAGTGGCGCCATGCTTGGTGGTATAACGAGGTTTCAGTGAAAGTCTGTTTCAAAAGTAATCATACTGTCAATCAGGTTTGAATACTCATACAAATGAAGCAGGAAGCCAATCTACTTATTGTAACATGAGTTGAAGGTTTGCATTTAGACAGGACAAGAAAAAGTAGCAAGGTTTTTACCAAAGGTCTCTGTTAGGCAAAAAATTAAAAACATGACTGTTTTACCTTGTGCTGACTATTTCATAAGTCATCAGCACTTTATGCTGCCCTAGTTATTGCTCTCAGGTTTTAGTGGTATTTGTTATTTGAACTCAAATCTGATTCAGCATATCACTTTAATCATATTTTAGCTCTAGCTAAGTCTTTTGTCCTTTTGGTTTCAAAATTTCCAGCAACATAAGAAAAAAGCTGTCATTTAGAACACACCTTTTATGAATATCTCTTTCTTTCTTTTTTTTTTCAGTGTGATACAGTTCAGCCAAGAAAATCGCATGCAAGCTCAAAACGTAGCCATTATTTTTGGTCCAACTTTGATGTGGCAGGAATGTAGTTCAGACAGTTTAACAGTACAAACAGTCTACCAGTCTAGAATTATAGAATATATTCTTTTGAAATATACAGACTTATTCAAATAATGTTGCTTTTCATTAAAAAATTTATCAGGATGTGATTTATTTAGCTTGTATCAAAAGAATGAGTGGACTGAACTTGCTCGTGCCATAGACCTGGATTGTACATCAGTATGAAGACCTGATCGTGGAAGATTGTAGTCAGTGAAAATCTTAGTGTAAATCTTCTATTTCAGGACCTTTTTGTTTTTGAGCTTTTGCAAATTTCCTTTCATAGATATTCTAGTTACTGACTTTTCATGACCAAGGGGGCTTTTCAGGATTTTTTTTTTTTTTAGTGTTATGGCTAGGATGCCCCCTTCCTTATGAAATCCACCTTTTCTGGGTGGTTATTAAAGTTATTTTGAATTTCAATATTTAGGTTAAATGTGGTTTCTGCTTTGATTGTTAGCTCTCTCAGATCAGAATGAGATATTATCAGATAAAAGAGATGCAAAGTACACCAGTGGGAGGCTGAGAGAAACCCAATACTATTCTGCTCTTATTTCTTCAAAGTATACACTGAGTCAAGTAAGTTCTTCTCTGTTTTGTCATGTAATCTTTGCTTTTTGGATGAACGGTTTGTAATAGTTATGTACTGAACACTCGCTGCTTTCATATGAATCGTTTTTACTGCGCACTCTGATGTTTGTTTCATTTTTGTCCACAATATCTCAGATCATTTCAATGTGCTTATTGATTGGATCCCTCTCTGAGAATAATTGTTTTTTGTTGTTTTTTTTACTTGAAATGAACACTTGTCCTACAAGACATTTTAAAAACTATATATTTTCTGTGAAATTTTGAGCTCTTTTTCTTCCTTTCCTTTTCTTGTAAATCTCTGCACCTCTTAGTATCCTACTTCCCCAGGACAGATGGATCCTGATGTATTCACATGACATGCTGGTGACTCTATATGTTGCCTTTTAGCATACTACAAATAATGGCAACAACTGGCTGGTTGTAGCATGAAATGAATAACACAACTAAGTGTCTCAATCAAGTATAGAAATGCAATGACAGATGATCATGTGACAAACCAAACTTAAGAAATCTAGGGGACATACCCAAATTGAGTAACTTTGGAAAAAAACTAAACATACTGACATTTATGTTTTTAATTTTCCTTCCATTGCTTTAATGAAAGACTCTTATATAACCCTTAGAATTTGTTTTCAGCCCCTTAGCTATGTATCAGCACTTGGGTTTTTTTGGGTTTTTTTCTTTTTTTTTGGGGGGGGGGGAGGAGGGTTGGATTTGAAAAAAATGATTTTAAAAAGAATGAATGACAAAATATAAATGCGTAATGATTTAAGCTTTGAAGATGAGCTGGCGCTAGAGAAACAAGTGTGGACCAATTGACTTGTGAATAGTCCAGAGTTAAAATTCTGTTTGTGAGATTAAAATGATTTAAAGAGATGTTGATGCTAGAATGTGTGATGAATGTTTTGTAGTTGATAGAGCACCTGCTGGTAGAAGACTTTTATTGTCGAGTTAATATGACAGGGATAAAAGTAGAGATGATGAATGACATTCAGAAACAGAGCCTGTATCAAGCATCAAACAGCATTCCTCAGGAAAGGGAAAGTCCTTGTTCAGGAATGAAATAGGTTGAGTTTGTTTTTTTAGGTGAAGCATTGTTTTATGACTTTACTCAGTGGAGAAATACATGGATGATATAGAAGGTGAATATAACTGGTATTTAAAGTGTCAAAGGCAGAAATGTTTGGAAGGTTAAGGGTTTTTTAAAATTATTTTGAACTCTGTCATTTTCATTTTGATAAACAGAAGTGTGGTGACCTTTCAGCTCGAATGTTACCAAGGCTAATGTCATGTTGGAAGTACATGCATTTGTTTCTGTCTGTTTTTTCTTACTTGTGCTTCTGGGGAAACTATTTCACAAAAGTTTTTCGTTATTGCTATACCATTACCCTTGTACATTGTGTTGTTGCTGGATTTTTTACTGTAGAGAATATTTAAGAACCTGTGATTTGTCAGCTCTTTTTGTTTGATATTTCTTATGCTTTTTCTGCTCTGTTCAGATCAATTTTGGCTGACTACAAACCTATTTATACTTACGAACAGAAGAGCATTAACAAATTTTCATGTGTCTATGACCTGGTTTAGTTTCTTTTTGATTTCTTAGTAACTTCTCCTCTGCTGCAGACACTGTGTTTTAAGATGAGAATGTAAATAGAAGTGGATGATAATCAAAGAAATTTTTTCCAGTTGTACAGAGGAAAGTACAAAAATGTACTAGTGCCTAGCAGGCAGCATGTCTCGTCCATTTGTTTCCTGTTGCTGTTTGCTTGAGCATTTTGACTGGATATTTGTTATTTTAAAGCTCACTTTCTTTTTTACAGTCTGTCCGACACAATTAAGTTATATTACAAAGACAACAGCATATAAATACATTTGATGAGCCATGGAATGCTCTGTCACTCAAATATTGTTCATAGTCTTTTGAAAAAGTCATATTTGCCACAGAGCTTGGTTAATCCTTGTCTTTTCTATACCATCATTGCATTCCAATTTGGCTTCCTTAAAGTTGTCTTTTCTTCTGAAATAATGTTTTTCAGTTTGGCTAAATCAATCTCAATTAGATCCAATATTTGTTATTGTAAGCCATTTGAAAACAAACTCTCCTGTAACAATCTTTCATTCTCTGTGCTGCTCAGAACCCACTCCTAAATATCATATGGATATGAAATTTAGGAGCACACATCACATGCAAATGACTCAAGTCTAAGGTCCATCTACACAGTCATTTAGAAATTAGCCTATTTCATGTGATTGTTGAAGGCTCATCTTGATTTGTACCTTTAGTGACCAGCCCAGGTGTATTTCAGGTGGATTCAAGTGCAAAAAAGGCTAATTATCATCATCAGCAAACATTTTTTTAGATGTAAAGAGCCCTTTATTGTCTTCCATATCTTCAAGTGTCACCAGTGCGGTGTTCTCAATATAATTGGTTCTGTTGTCTTGTTTGGAATTTTGCGATAGTGTTTTGTGTCCATTTAAATCTTTTAAGTGATAAAGTTGGTTTGATATGATATATTTTTCAACCATAAGATAATTATGTTTCACCTTTTTTTTTTCAAGTTGAAAAATAGCGTTGGTCATGGTGCTTACTTCTTAGCAGCGGTCTCTGCTGTGTTATTTGAGATGAGAGTTGTAAATTGTTCGTCTTTTATCTGCTATAGTAATAGCTATAAGGAGGGATTTTACTTTCATTAATAAAATAAAGCTGATGATCATACTAAAAGGTTATGTTTAGTTTAAGGGAATCATTTGCAAAATAACAAACAAAATACCAAAGTATAGTCATGCATTGAGTGTATGAAAAAGTGAAGAGTTTTGCTCTTGATATGCCAGTATTTTTAATAGGGAAACGAGATTGTCTTCATTTTCATCATCATTATTTATATTCATATTACCATCCTTATCATTATTATTAATATTCATCGTCATTAAGATTTGCATCATCACTGTTTCAATTGATGTTGCTGTAAGCACTGCTTGTAGCAATATTTGTATGATTGGTGTTACTACCATCATTGTCTCCATTTTAATGGAGCTCTGTTATGCCCCACGTGACATTCTCCCTCCCTCCTGGCTGTTGGGCTTTCTTCTTTTCCCACCTTACTTCCCCTCACTCCCACCCCCTTCTCACTTTTCTCCCTCTCCCTCTCTCTCTCTCTCTCTCTCTCTCTCTCTCTCTCTCTCTCTCTCTCTCTCTCTCTCTCTCTCT